>VYXC01011223.1:8133-72937 GCA_013397175.1 Platysteira castanea | reverse complement strand
ATATATACATTGAGAAAACAGAGTGAGAAATGATTCTCCAGTAATGAACGGGACACTTATGCCAAGATGTTCAGAAAATAGAGCCCTGACTTTGGGAAGTCAGGCAGTGCTGGATTTGTATTTTAAGGTACACAAATAGTTTAGTGTCTGTCTGGGGGTGTCATCTTCTCCACACAGTCTCCTGAAGTCACACAGCTGAGATCTTGGGGCAGCATCTGGGAAGTAAACTTTACTTGCTCCCTGAATTTGGGGGACTTGGGACAGCATGGGAATAGAGAAGGCATTAAATGGGCTGAAATCTATCTTAAGCCTTCCAAAACATGCTCCAGCACTGGGGTTTTGACTTCTCTTCTACTGGTCCAGGTAAAATGAGATTTATTGTTAAGTACGAGGCCCAACTGTGAGCAGGCCGTGAACTTCACCCAGTGCACTCTGTCCAGTGGCAGCAGTGGAGAATGGGATAAAGTCTGGGCTAAATGTCAGACACTTGGGGAAAAACCTGCCTTACCACATCTTGGAAAGGCCATGTTTCAGGGTAAAACAGGGCAGAGGGAGGCCAGGTCAGCTTTTGTGTTTCCAGGTGACCTCTGGGATGTTGTATCTTGGCCTATCCCTGGCAGATGCAGAATGGTGAGAGTTTGGTGCCCACTGGGACAAAGAGCATCCAGAGCTTGTAAGACTCCAGGACTGAAAGCATTCCTGAAGTAAACCCTTTTAATAAGGGAAAATACCAGCGTGCTTCAGCTATTAGTAAACAAATGATTCAAAGCAGACACTGAGGCCCACAAGGACGGTGACTCACTGCCTCAGGAATTCATGCCAATTTTCATCCTCACCTGAACATTACCTGGAGCTGGTGGATGCAGTGGGGCAGCCTGCAGCTCCCTCTCTGTCACTGCTCAGCCTCATTGTCTGGACATGCATTTCGGAGGCGAAACAGTGAGAATGGAGTCAGAAATAGCTGTGGTTAACCCAGTCATTCAGAGGAAGACCTGTGCTCTGCATTCAGAACTAATGTGCCCTCTTGGAGCTGCTCGGGCTCCTCATTTTCCAGTTGCTCGTGAGATCTCAGCTTCCTTTAATCACGTCACAACCTCAGACCAGCAGCCCTCCAGGGCTGAGATTTCTCTGTGTTTACTGATGTATATGAATTATCCAATATTGTCCAAATATGACTGGTCAGAGTTCTCAGAAAAGCTTGAGGAGTCTGATGCACTGGAAGGATAAAAAGTGTAAAAAAATCCCATGTATCTATTTAGAGCAGATGCACAATCCATCCTAATAAACTGGATTTCAGATAAAATGTCATTGTAGATGTGTAATTTATAAACACAACACAATTTAGGTTCATAAATTGTAGTGGAGGTGTTTCAGAGAGTGACATTTGAAGTTGTTTTTCCTTCTGTAATATTGTTCCATGCGACCAGGTCATGTTGAAAGCCGGGGTAAAATGATGCTGTTGTCATGGTGTGACCTGAGTTTCCCTTCACATCTTGGGCTAGATAAAATGTTCACCTAGCTCATAAAATGAGTAAAATCATGCTCTTAGCCTTGCCAGAGAAACCTGGGAGCCAATCTGTTGATGCCAGGTCTGTTCTGCACAAACCCAGGGATACCTTGGAGCAGAATAAATCCAGCATAGTCAGCTTGTTTATTGTTTCTCATTATTTTGGAGTGTAAAATCTCAAAAAAACTGAGCTAGAAAGACAATGACCTTTCAAAACTTGACTTTTCAGTTTAAAGTTTGTCTAAAATGCTTTCCTGGAAATAAATTATGTAGTAACCAACTTCCCAGGCAAAGAACTCCTGCACCTGTTCTATCAGGGAAACAAATATTTCAGCATACACATTTGAAGTACTCATCCCTAAGAACAGAGAGGAATTTGGAGTGGTTATCTGACCTTTGATACCCACAACAAAGCAAAACCCAGCAAGACGTGGAAATAAATGGAGATTTTAATGGTGTTTTAGTGCTTTTTAATGGTGTTCCATTCCACCTTTTAACAGAAATCGAGTACCAGGTTCTCCCAGCTGTTGTTTAGCTGGGACTTTAAACTTGTGTGGACAGGATGGAAAGGCACAAAACTACTGATCCCACCCTGAATTCGGTTTTCTCTTTCTTTGGATATCCATAATTTTACATCAAGGCCAAATGTATCCTGAACTTGGGTCAGACAGATGTAAAAGAAGGAAAACGCTGGAGGTGTCAGTTCATAGAGCAAACTGTGGAGATCTGATCACCAAACCCAGAGCCATAAATGCTCCCTGATTATTGATTCCCCTTTGGCTTGGAATGAATCCTCCCTGGAAGCTCCTTGAGCGTTAAATACCGTTGATCAACATTTAATATAGATCAGCCTTGATAGAGATCTAGGCTGGGCTTAATTTCTTTTAGCCCGAATACTCCCACCTCCCTGAAAACATGTGATTAAACTGTTCTGATTTCTGTTTTAGATGAAGAACTCTGTCTCCACCGAAAACAAAAGAAGGTTCTGTCGCAAGACAAATTGAATCAAATTCTCCGGGAGTTTTGCAGTTCAATTAAGCTGTGGGATAGTCCCTATCTGAGGTGCAAATCTCTCTCTGCATTACAGGACCACAGACAGGGATGTGGCAAAAGGTAAAACCGGGAGTTATGTCTTTAAGGGCTCGTTGGAGACACTTGTAATCTCGTTTTATTGGTGGTACCCTCCCCAGCATAATGAACTTTGATGAAATAATGAAGTAGCTGTGGCGCCTGTGAAGCTGAGCAGGCTTTGCCAGGGAAAGACCTCCCATGAACAAAATCGCCCGGGCAACAACTCCACACTGCAGCCAAGCCAGAAACGCTGGCAAAGTCACCTCTTCCCATCTCTTAACTCCTGCAATTCTCCTTTTCAAGCCTTGAGGAACAAAAAGGAAAAGATTGCCCACTTATGTGGCTGAGGGATAGAGCTCAAAAACAAAAATAATAAATTTTGTGAGAATCCACTGCGTGGTTGAAAATGGCTCCGAGTTCAGCAGCCAGCAAAGTTACAGAGACCATAAGGCTCTGCCTCGGAACAAGTTCACTGTCCAAGGAAATGAATCTGTGGAAGACTTTAAACAGCAATATTTTTAATTCAGCAAAGTTTCCACCCCCTGCCAGACTTGGAGAGATGGGAATAGGAATCTGTAAATTCATCATTGTTGTTTTTAAAGAGTTGGATGCGGGGAGCACAAACATTTAATAATGGATATAATTAAATTCTTTGCTCGTTAGCTTGACTCAGGAGCCAATTGGCACCATAATGTAATTTCATTTACATAAAATATGTAGTTATTCTGTTTCAGAGAACTACGATTTCACAGAGCTGGAACTGCAGATGAAATAAAGGTAAAAGAGATCAGGTTTAGGAACTCTGTCTGATAACCTGTCTCAGGTTTGGAGTTCAGATATTCAAACTCGGATATTTTATAATCAAGCTCAGGTCCAATCAGCTCCAAGCACAATAATTTTCAGTATAAGAAATGACTTTGGGCACTTCAGTTTCCAGATGATTAAATGAAGATACCTTCAAGTGACCTGATTTTGGTAGATGATATTAAACCAAGTCTGAAAATCGGCCTCCCCTTGTGGTGGAAAACCCCTGGGATCAGCTGACAATGAGATTTCTGCTGTCTTGGTGATGAGCTGTCCTAAGAACTGCATTTTCAGTGTTTGAAAACTTCACTGAAATTTGATTCAGATGTTTAATCTGATCACCCAAGCTGGTTCATCTCTACACATAAATAAATTCTCATTCTGGCTGAAAGTGAAAATGCAGCACTTCCTTCTTTGTCTTGGGTTTTTTTAAGGAAATATGAAATTATTTTAAGTCAACAACACCAAGGAAAGATTTCTGGGGTTGTTTCCTGTTGGGAATTTTCATTTTGAAGCAGGCTTCATGCTTTAATGGGCTGCTTCTCAGCAGCAC
Organism: Platysteira castanea; assembly: GCA_013397175.1. NCBI lineage: Eukaryota > Metazoa > Chordata > Aves > Passeriformes > Platysteira > Platysteira castanea. The sequence continues at coordinate 69,002 of VYXC01011223.1, read as the reverse complement.
TTGAGGGAGCAGCATCCGCAGGGAGACAAATACAAATTGAAGTCAAATCACAGCCAGGTTTACTGGGAATGTTCAGAGCTTCAACCTCCACCAGGGCTCCTCAGGCCATGAAAAAAGGGCTGAGTGGAAATCCTGGCTTAAAACACCTTTTCTTCTCTTTCTCTGCCTTCAGACACTCATCCCTTTGCGCTGCAGCTTCCCCAGTTACGTCTCTTAAAAAACTGGAAATATTTGACTGAAATAAATAAAAAGACCATTCTTTTGCAGTTTTTCCCTGATTCAAAGGAATTCCCTGGTCTGGTTCCATGACCAAGTCCTGAAATACCCGCTCTAGCACAGTGAGGAAGGTGATATCCACAGGATGAGGAAGAGGAATGGGATAGAAGAGGAAGGACAGGAGTTAACGCCTAAACTGTTCCTGGTGCTGAACTCCACAGGTCCCACTGCTGTCCAACAGTTCTCCCCAACACTGGCCAGACACGGCCAGAAATATCCCAGGTTTTGGGGGGTTTGGGTCTTCCTGAGGCTGTGCAATCTTGTATTCACCCGTAAATGGGAGATTTGTTCCCTACAAGGGCTTGGAAGCACTTCAAGAGCTCAACTCATCCTTCTCTCCTCAACAGATGCATCAGCTGTGCCCATGCAGCTCTTTCTACCCACCTGTGCACAGGATTGTGTGGAGGGACGAGGGATCCAGGGACTGGGCCATTCCCAAAGATCCCAGGGAGACACAAGCTGGTCAGATCACCCCGGAGCTGGGAGTGGTCATTACCCTGATTGTGTGGTCACGGAGCCTGAGATTGTGCCCTTTCCACAATAAGTTCCTGATTGCTCATGAAAGCTTTTGGATGTTTGTGGCAGAGGATTGGTGACTTAGTTTCTCATTGTCTGCATGTCAGTGGGGTCAGTTTCCTAATTGTCCTGGGGCAAATTAAATTCCAGCTCTGCCATCCAAATGAAACTGCAAACACAGGGCGAGCAGCTATTGTGTGGCTCTCACCCATCCCTGCTCAGTTGTCACTGAAGGAACAGCTCCCTGTCTGTTCTACCTGCAGAAACTCAAAGTACGTGGTGCCCTTTTAATCTGGAAACAAAAGAGAACAAAGGCAAACAAATGGAGGCCAAATTATCTCGCCTTGAGATCTGAGTTTTCTCCATATTGAACTTCTGGTACCTCCTTAATGAGCCCGGGTTGTTGCTCGCTGGTGAGCGAGAACAAAGCAAAGTGACTCATGCTGCCTTGTTATTGTTATATAATCTATACAAGTCATTTATTTTTATGGTTAATTACTGGATTAGTTAAGTATATTGGAAACGTAAAGAGATGTGGAGTTAGGAGAGATTCAGAGCAGTGTCTGTGAATCTGTGCAGGATGTCTGTGGACATAATCCAGACGGAAATCTGTATAGAGCACAGTTCTTTTTGGGGCTCGTAGCTTGAATTTACACCTCTGTTCTCCCTTCAGCCTCAGCAGGCACTCAGGTTGGACAGAGCCTTTTTTAGAGTGACAAACCCCCCCTTTCTTACCTCTCTGAATCATTCCTGCTGAGGGAACCTGGAGTCAAGATGTGGTTCCTCCTCACATGAGCACACAGGGCCCCCACAATCCCTGTTGGTGTTAATCACCACAAAGCTGGGAGAATATGAGCTGTAAATCTTCCCAGCTCAGCTGCTAGAGGTCGGTTTGTGTTTTTTTATTAAAATGCAGCAACAATAACTCCTCAGAAGTGGCTGGGTGCACCTCACTACGCAGCAGACACCCAAGTACGCATTTGAAGTCGCAAACATCATGAAGCGACCTAAATTGGGGTTACCTGCTGAGGCATCAGTTTAATATGAAATTACTGCTCTGTTTTTATTGTAATGACCAATTAAGGATCAGCACCTCAGAAACCTCAGGTGGCTGCTTTGCAGGGAGCAAGCACGGCCTTGCCAAGCTGCCCTGTCGGGAAGGCCAGCGCCGTGTGTTGTGCCAGGGTCACCCGTCACCATGGTGCTGGCAGGGCTCCGCTGTGTTTGGCTGCCCAGCAGCGATCCACCCTCGGTGCCAGGGATGAATTGTGAGCAGGGAAGTTGCTAAGGAGCCCAGGGAAACACGAGTGCTCCCTGCTTTCCACACAGCTCCACTTCAAAGCCACGCAGCGCGCCCGGGGAAGCGCCCAGCGCTCCTCTAACAGCATGTGCTGCGTGGGGTAGGGACTCACAGGGTGTTCTTTGGGGTCTTTTTAAAACAAATTTTTATTTAACCTCTGCTTTGACCCAGCACCTGAGTGCATTGCCCAGATATGCTCCATTTCAGTTTATTTAACCAGAATGTTTGCTTACTCAGTGACCACTGGAGGGGAACTACTGTTCTTATTAATTCCACAATGGGTATTTGTTGCTTCTTGTTTTCTGACATTTTCTTTATGACCATAATTGCAGAGTTCTTGTTTTCAGATAATAAATGCACGTGTCTATTTGCTCAGGTATTATGTAATTGATCCCCAGCTATTAATTAAAGATCTAGACTCAATGTCTCTGAACATGCCTCCGGATATTTGTCCTTATTGTGTCATACCTTGGATGCACAAACAGGGAAACCACGGGCAGCTTTACATGTGCACTGCTCCTTCCCTTTAATAAAGGAGCCTAAACTCAGGAGCTGCAAAGGATTATACAGAGCAAGGAATATTTTTCTGATGGGATTTTGATTCCTCCTTCTTTCCCTGGGCTGCCAGCGTTTTCCTGAAGATGCTGACGCGCAAACATAACGAGCTGTTTGCTCTGCACTGCTCTCCACAGGCCCTGCACACTAAAAGGAGTTTATTTTGCCTTTATTGCTGTTGCTGTTAATAGCAGGGCAGGTCTAGCTGGCACTGGGAGCAGGAGGAAGATTTCATGGGTGAAAAGAGAAATCAGAGATTGCAAATTCGCTGCAGAGAGAGGACGGATTGGTTGCTTTCGTTCCCAAGAGCCCATTTGGGAAAATATGTTATATGATCCCGTGAACAAATTGTTACTTTTCCAGACAAGTCTGTTTTCTGTGTAAACACTTTTACTGTAGCAATGTACAAGAACAACACTTTCAATCCAAAACTCAACAAAAATAGACACCCCAGAACATTTGGAACTTGTTAAACTCCAGAAGGGAAAAAAGGAAAGAGAGGCTGCAAAGAAAAAAAAAGCTGTCCACTTTTAAACATTCTGATTTTTATACTTTTAATGGTCTAAAGCTCCTCCTGGAGAGCTCTGAAGCTGTTCAAAGCAGCTGGGTCCCCACAGATAGCAAAGGTACAGCTTGGAGAGGCAGAAATTGTTTTGAGTCCACTTAGTAAGAAGTCATTCCATCTGAAGAGCAAAGTTAATGAGCTTGGGAAGCCGGGATTCGGTTCCTACCCCTTTCATAGACTTCCTGTTCCCCTCAGGAAAATCCCTGAGCACCTTTGTGACTCAGTTTCCTCACTGCCAAATGAGAAAACACCTTCTGACCAGGCAGGGAGGGATGGAGCTGCAGAAATGCAGGGGTTTATCACCAGCAGGTGCAACTCGTGCTCCTCACTGCAGCCAAACAACCTTCGGGTGAGGAGGCTTCCCTGAGAAATTCTGGTTCTCTGGAACCAAAAGGTTTGGTGGAAAAGAAGTGATTTTGTTGTGTCCTGATGGAAAATTAGCCAAAGCTTTTGCTTTGAGACACTTCAAGATGGTATCAGGGCAGTGAAATGTCTCATTTATCAGCTGTACAACAGTCAGGAGGGCAGTGCTGATCTTATCAGAGCCAAGTCCTTCAACATTTTAATCCTTGTGCCGACCACTGGGCATTCCTTAAAGCTTCTAAAAGTTAAATTTTTTTTTATTCCTTAAAGCTGCTAAAACTTCGCTTTTAAAATACTGGTTCACTTGAAAAGAAAATGTTATTTCTTCCTGTCCTCAACAAAAGGACCATCTCTAGACCTCAAAACAGACCAAAGGTTTGATCCTCACCCCTCTGAGCAGTCCCAGCCCCCCAAAGAGGTGGGGGGCATTATCTGAACACAAAGTAACATCACCAACTTTAATTCACGCCTGGGAGTGCTGTCAGCAACTCACAGTGAACACACGTTGAAATAAAAAATTAACATTTCTGGCTTGATCCTGAGCTGGAGACACTGGGTGGTTTTTTGAAATTTTTTCCCGTTCCCTAGACAAATTAAACCTTTGGCTTCTGGAGTTCTTCGAGTCCTCATCTCTTTCAGCATTTGGGTTACTGAGTGAGCAGCAGCAGCCCAGAGCTGCTCGGGTTTGGAGGGGCTGCTGCAAGCTCCTATTTCTGGGCACATGAAAACACACACAGCTCCTGATCCAGCATCTCAAAGTCCTGCCTTAATTTCATCCTGCATAACAAAATGAACCCCATGAGAACGCTGGCATAATCTCTTGGCTCCACAGGCTTGGCTGCCCCAGGCTCAGCTTCTGAAGGTCTCAGAACTTTTATCCCAGTTCAGATAATATTGCCAAAACTCAGGCTGTCATCTCTATAAAATAATTGCTTGTCCAAGCCTTTACAGTCTCTACGCTGGTTTAATAACGAGTAATTAGTTGAATAAGTCCAATTAATGCCTTTGTGCAGATCTGAGATTGGAGGAGGATTGTAGGTCAAGTTTAATTTTAAAATACATTAGAATTTCTATCAGTCTGAACACACCCAGGGCAATGCTATTATGGGCTTTCCCATTAATAACTATGAATCATGGTTTGGACTCGGAGCCCAGATCTAGCAATGCATGTGTTTAAATCTCTAAAGCTTATCTAGAACTGAAATATTCTCTGCAAATGGGGCCTCCTTTTTTTTTGATTTCTCCAACAAACCTGCCCTGGAGCCAGTGTCAGCTCTGAATGAGGAGGCGACTGCACAGTCCTGGAACAGAGAAACCCTGAGTGTGAGTTTTGCATCAGACGATGCTTCACAGAGGCTCCACAAACTCCTGAACCCCCCGAGATCCACACCTGACCAAGGCTGGGCTTTTCAGAGGTTGCTGGGATTAATGAATTTTAATTTTAATTTCAATTATTTTAATTTTAATGGCTGCCTCTGTTGCTGCAGGGCTCTGCCAGACTTGCCCCAGCCCTTGGCTCAGGCTGGGGCAGGGCAGGGAGATCTCTCCGAGCAGCCTTCTCGCTGAAAAGCATTATTTGTTTTTAGGATTAACGGGCCGGGCCGGGAAAACTTCACAGCCCTCTGGACAAAGGGTTGTCGAGCCATTAGAGGCACAAAAGGACGAGCAGGGTTTTGCAAGGCAGCTCATTTGCTGAGAGTCATTAAAAGCTCGTGCACCTCCCCGGTGTGTTGTTCTCATTATTAAAAGATAGACAATATTGCACTAATTGGAGGTGAGTGTTTAAAGTGCTGTTTTTATCCTCTATTACTCCTCTGGGTGGGCAGAGATCTCTGTTCTTTCCCCCCCCTGACAAATTTCCTCCAAAACGGCTTTTATATGAATGATTAAATGAATTACTGCCTATCCTGGACCACTGGCAGCTGTATTCTGATATTAAAGTTAAGTTTTAAATAGTTTCTTTTTATTTCATTGACATTCTTCACTGAACTCACGTGAGGATCCCAGTGAGAATATTGCTCACTGTGTCAGATGCCCATTCTGAAGGTTTTGGGCTGATAAGCATAGGAATTATAATTATGAATCACATTTCTGGCTATGGATGTTCAAAAATAAATAAATAAATAAATAAATAAATAAATTTTTTAATAATAATAATAATAATAGTAACTGGGTTTTGAATGTAGGTTGTTCAGAGCAGCTGATAGACTCAGGCTACCAAAAATGTCATTTTTATGACTTAGACCCTGCCACCCTCACAGCAGTGACATCCAGAGCTTGCTGACATTTTTTGTGAGCACTTTCCTTGCTGATTTGAAGGCTGTTCCCTGATAACTTTACAGATTGTCCCTCAGTTCTTCTTCTGGACGAGGAGAAATGCAGTTTAGGTGAGGTAAACTGACAACCATCACCTCAGTGGGTTATTATTGTTTATGACGTGCAATTTAAAAGCCAAATTTTCCAACAATTTATGGATGTAATTATGCACCTAATTTGCACAGTTATTTTAGACTTATGTATAATATTGGCTAACTGCAAGTTCAGCTGGGCTAATGCAGGGCTGGAGCAGCCCCAAATGTTCCCTGGTGTGTTTTTCCAGGGGATGATGCCACATTTAACATAATCTCTTCTAACTGCAGTGAGCAGCAAGGCAAGCCTGCTAATAGCTTCACGCCAGCTGAAGCCACATTATTTTTCAAGGTGAGAACATCTATTATTCTCAAGAGAAGAAATCTCCTCTGACTTTGTAGTTTGGCAGTAATAGGCACTGGTCAGACAAAAAATTACCAGCACTGAGCAACGTGCAGGTCACAGGAGCAGCACAGCTTGGGAATTTTCATTTGGGTTTTCCAGCTGACACAGAATTCGTGTCTATAACACACAATATGTGTATCCATTGGCTCATCAGCAAGGATTTTGGCAAGTTCTCTCAGAGCCCACAGCCTCTGAAGGGTGCAAAAGGCCCCAGCCGTGGACAGGCTTGGAAATCCATCCTTGTCACACACAACACAGGGAAAAAGAAGTGTTTCAACTCCTGCACCTGCCCAAAGGCAAGCCAGTCATGGGGCCAAAAGTTTGCCCACAAAACTGATGTTATTGAAGGATTTTCAGGAAGCTGCTCCAAAAACTCGAGATGAAACCTCCTGAGTGCTTGGCCTTGCCCAGTGCCACACTGGGGAGTTCAGAGCCAAAGGTTTGGGAGGGGAGGGGTCTCAGTTGCTGTAAAAGCCCCAAATGCCCTGACGGCAACAAGAAAATAGAAATAAATAGAAAAGAGCAATTCTAGCACTGCAGTGACTCATCTTGGTGCTTACAAAGTACTTCCACAGCTCAGCTGAGCTGAATACTTCATAAAAGAGCCCAAACTGAGGAGGATCCGTGTGAAACTGCGTATTCCAGAGATTTGTGGGGAGCCCAGGTGGCTGTAAATCATTGACAGGGTTCTTGTCTGACTGCATCGAGTAACAGAATGATCACATCACACAGCGAGATAGAAATGACTCATTTAATTTCATGGTAAGAGAAATCCTGGATGATATTGAAGTTTTAGGAACTCGAGCCACTCATGTGCGTTCACTTTGGATTCATGGTCTTTACAACCTCTCAAATGGCTTTGAAGTGAGGTTATTGATTAAAAATAAAAAAACAAAGTAAGTTTAATTTGGACAGTAATACAAAATAAACCTACAAATATCTGCCCTGAATGAAGATTTCACAAATATAATTCAAATAACAAATGAACAGCCCAGCACAAAACAACATCATCATGATTTTGGAGCTTAAAACTATTTTCTCCAAGCTTGCCTGCCTTCAAAGACATTTAAAACCTGCTTCTCGTCCAGCGTGTATTAGTGTCAATCAAAAATAACTCTGCTCAGGTCAATGGATTTACACAATTGCAAAATTAGTATAAGTGAGAGGACAATCAGAGCTTTTGTATACTACAAAAATCTCTCTTAATAGCAACAGCAATAGAGAAGGAGGAGGTGGGAGGTGCCTTTCCAGGACAGGCTGGGTGGATAAACGAGAAAAACCTGCTGAGCTTGTAAGTGAGGATTGGTAGGAGGAGCTGCAGCATTAATTTAACCATTAATTCACTCCTTTAAAATTTCCCCTTTCCTGTGTTTTCCTTCATCTGACACATTTAGCAGTAGTTGGGCTACAGGTTTAAAATCCGAGTGCAGACACGTGGTCTCCATCACACAGGATCCTTAAGAAATATGGAAGTTTAGGATGACATCCTGGAATGGGAGCAGTGGCTGCGGGGTTGGGGATGTGTGACAAAGGCTGTCCCTGCACTCTGGGGCCCAGCCTAGGGGTCTGCCCAGTCCTGGGCTGCCTTCTGCAGGTCCAACCCCACCGCTGGGCCCCTGGGAGGGTGGGTTGGTGGGTCCGTGGGGTGGCTCCAGGGAAAGGTGCCCTGAGGAGGCACATTCCCACTGCAGATCCGTGCCACAGGATCAGCCCTTCACAGGCAGGGACGTTCCTGCCACGGGACAGCTGTGACCAACCGAGGGGACATCAGGGTTTCACCGGCCTGTGGTGGCTGTCCAAACCAGCTGTGACCCCCTGATGCCTGCCCTGACTGGGACAGGCAACGTGAGTCTCTTAGGGCATGGAAAACCACAGCCAAAAAGCAAGGAGAGGACACAGCACAGAAAACCTTTCTCTGTGTGACTCCACAGATGTGTCAGGAGTGGATTTGTTCAACTCTTGTAGCAGGTCAGGTTCCCAGATCACAGGAGCCACTAAAAATTGTCACTATAATTTTTGCTGGAAGATCTGATGGACTCAAAGACAAAAATAAGTAGAGGTGTGGGGAGAAAAAGCTCCTGTTTCTTGCAGAGGAGCTTCCCTGGCCACAGAAGGTCCACATTTGGAGCTGAGAAATGGTTCACTTCCCTAAAGAAAAGAGACTGCCCCTGCATCAACAGATACTTAAACCTTGCCAGCCAGAGAGGAAAATCCACTTATTCAGGACAAAACATAACTTCCTTAAAACTGCTGGGACTTTGCCAGCAGTTTAAGCCACAAATAATTTACCCAGGGAATACGAAGTCAACAAGCTCTGGAACTGTGGGAACTGCAGCTGTTGAATAAATCATTGGTGCATCTCATTTAATGAAGGACAATTATAATATCCCAAAGTAATGGAGGGATCAGTGTGCTCCAGACAAGCACGGATCAGGCCCTCAGAGGAGAGCAGAGCACGGCTTCGCTGAAGGCCACGCTCCTCTGTCACTTTGGCCCAGGGAAGTAGAGCCACTTGGGCCATTTATTCTCTGTTTTAGGCTCAGAACTGCTTCAGAGTTATTTAGTGGAGCAGAGACCAGTTGTGTAGGATGTGAAAGCTCCTTTTGAGCTCACAGGAGCAAGAAGAGCTTTCCCACAGGAGACAGGCCCTGGCGCAGAGGATGCATCCCCATGTCCTGACAGTGCTGCCCAAGGGAGTCTCTGCTTGTGCTGGCAGAGGCTCTTTGCCACCCAGGGCTGCCCTGGAGACACATTTCTCCAGAGCTTCTCTCTGTGCCTGTGCAGAGCCTCCACATGCTCCCTCCCAGCTGGTTCTGCTTTGATATTTGGCTTGAGGGAAAGGCCGGGGCTGCAGGAGACACAGGCACCACCAGGGCCATGGCACTGCCCCTGCTCCCAGCAGGATTCCCTCTGCCCAAGGCTCCTCCTCCCTTGCCCCCACGCTCCTGTCCCATCCCTGGCTCGGTGTCAGTGCAAACAGAACGAGTCCTGTCGGGATTTTGGGTCACCACCCACCTGAGAACCCTTCTGAGCTTTTGCCTGAGAGCACGAGTTGGTTGGGTTTTTGCTTTTCCCATCCAAGGGAAAATCAAAAATCAGAAAATACAAAGTTCTGAGGTTTTTTGACATTTTTATTCCAGTCTCACTCACTCCGAGGCTCCCCTGGGGAGTCTGTCATGGTTCACTAGGGTATTGTACCTTCTGTCCTGCTCCTGCTGACACACAGCAAGAGGTAAATTTGGAAACGTCATCCCAGCTCTAAGAGAGTTTCTCATCTCATTTCTCAGCCTCCTGAGGCTCTAGGAGGGAATCCCACTCCCAGACAGCTCATAAAGTCATTTGTGACACAGGATGTCCCAGTTACTATACAGGAATGTTGAAAGCATTTTATTTTCTCCCCTTTGATTTTTATTGGTTGAGCTCCCAGTGTTCTGTGAGTAATTATACCATTTGCTTTATGTCTTGCTTTTCTAATGACTAATACAAAAATATATGTACAAGCAAATGGAAGCGTATTACTGAGTGATTAACAATGGACAATTAGGATTAATTAAGGCAATTATTTTAATAAATAAGAATTAGTAAAATATATCCATAAACAAAGCTGTGGCACATATTTAGCAGGGCTGATGCAGGCTAAAGAAGCAGAACTGTGACAACTGGGAGCAGAGGCAAGGAGGAGACAGAGATGATTAAAGAGAAATAGTTGTGTACCTAAAAAATGTAATTAGGCATAAGACAGAATGTGCATATCCAGACTGCTCTGTCCCTGGCAAGGCTGTTCCATTTCGTGTGTTACCACCAGAAATGGGATTTGCACACAGCCATTCCTGCGTCACCACGTCCTCAAACTTGCGTCTCTTTCACAGTCATACAAAGAGGTCAAAAAGGCATAAAGGTGTCCTGAGGAACAACAGGAAGATCATTCTCTCCCACCCGTTTTTGGTACCTCGGTTCTGGAAGCTGCTCGTAGCACCAAGGGGATGATCTGAGTTAGGAGTGAAATTCTAAGTGGACTAGACAAGACTGGCTCTGGCAACACTGAAAGTAAAGAAAATACAATATTCCTTTTAAGATTTCTGCATCTATTGATGACATCCTTTAATATTCCATTTTTTAACTGATTTTGGGTGGGTTGAACTTTGTCTGTTGTACCATTTCATGCTGCCCCAGATTCCTCCGCTTCCATCACCTCTGGAAAAGACAAAGCCTGGCATGGCCACACTGGAGGATGATCCTGCTCCTGTGGCACCACAAGTGAGAGTTTTCCCCGGGGCTAATCTGCCCCATTAATTGGATATGGTTTATTACTGGGCAATGTTAACCTTCGGCACAATCAGATCAACAGCAAGAAGCCAGTGGAGCTGTAAACTCAAAGCAAACCTCAAGGTCTGATGTCCTAGACCCCTGCCAGCAGCTTTTCTCCCTACAACAAAGTGTTTGAGTGGACTGGAGTGCTTAAATTACAATCAAATGTCAGTAAGTGGTTGCTAGAAGGTTTAATACCCAGAGTGGCAGGAAAGGACAATGAAACCCTGAGAGTGGTGCCACAGAACGAGGCCGTGGTGTCCCCAGCCCTACTCAGCACACAGTGTTCACCCCGGGGTGAAACCCAGCTGGTTCCTTTTTGGATGGGATGCTTTAGGGGTAGAAAGCTGTCATGGCCACGGCCACACTCTCCCCTCCTGCAGCAGAGCCCAGCTGCTGGCTCAGCACTGGTTTGTGTTGCCCTGGTTTTTGCTAAAGCCTTCTGTTTTAACCTTGGAGTCGGAATTCTTTCTCACACAGTTTCATGTAAATAACAGCCAATGTTTGCTTAACGGTATTTTCTGTTTTTCATTCCTTTTGTGATAAGAGAACTTTGATGAGCATCTTTTTTCTCCAGTGAGATTGAGAAGGAAGTGACATGTCCTCCAATCCCTTGTGCAGTTGAGAATTGTATAAGATGTGACATATGTAAATAAAATGAGTCTTTTTCCCTCCTTTCTGCTGAACCTAGCAGGTGTGAGAGCATCTTTATTGTGTTCTCCCAGACACAGGTTTGCTGTTGGGAAGGACTCTGAGTCCCAGCAGAGCTCTGGGCCCGTGAATCAAACTGCATTTCTGTGGGTGCTGAAGGTCAGCACAGCCACGGGAGCACACTCAGAGCGAAGAAACCAAACCCCCAGCAGAGACTTTCTCAAGTCCATGGATTATTCTGTTTGTGTGCTTTGTCTGCTCTTTTTGGCCATGATTAAACAGCAGGTTTAACACGTGGTTTAAGGACTTTTCTGAGCTGGTGCCTCAATTTGTTGTTACGCAGCTGAGTTTTTGGTGGTTATCAAGATTTTCTCTGGCCTGTAATCAAGGGGGATGGAGGGGAAGGGATGAAGAAAGGCAGAGACCAGAGGAGTGCATCCCGTTGCCCCAGGTTCAAGCTGGAGGCCTCCAGACATTTCACTAACTGCACGATTTGAAGGGTAAACAAATGTGTTAAATTCAAGATTAAAAGAAAAGTCTGCTCCAGTCCGTTCTCAGGGAATGAAAAAAAGGCACAAAATCTTTTTTTTTCTTTAGCACGGAAGAACATCACAACGATATTTATCTCCCTCTTGGGAGAGATGGAATTGAAAGCATTTTAATTCATAAATATCTGGGTTGTTTCTTTTCAGAGGCTGCCTGAGAATCCAGAGAGGATGGGGAGCTCCCAGTTTACAACCACGCTGGCAAATCCAGGCAGTGCTGCTCCCTTCCAGCTCCCAGCCATGGATGTTCCCATGGAATGATGCACACGCAGTGTTGGCAGGGCTCTTCTCCTGGCTGCCTCTGGAACACAACCCTTCCAGCCTGCTTTTGAGCATGTTCTGGCCATTTGATTGAGCCATCATTTTATCACATGGGTTTTGTAACCTCTCTTGCCTCACTCCCATGCTGCCAATAAATCACAATTTCTCTCTGTCACGTGTAGGTTTGGAGGTTTGAAGGCAAGAAGGGGATCTCAAGGTTTGCTGTTTGGGGTCAGTGCATTATATTTCACTGTGTAAGCAAACACAGGCAGAGTTTTCTGTTAAGGTTTTCAGGCAGAGCAGTCCAACAGGCAATTTCCTGTCCTAAGTAGTGTTATAATTAGGATTGCCACTGGAATGAAACACTCCGTGCCCATATTATGGTGTTACACCATGTTAGCATTTAATTGTCACATCTGACAGACTTCCACACCCCCACACTTGGAGTGGGGAGCTTCTCATACGCTGCTTTTCACAGCCTGGCTTTAAATTCCCTGTGTTACTCCTCAATAAATGTTCCCATTCCCGTGTGTTCCAGTGGAGGACCGGGGATAGTGGGTAAATCATCTCAGACTCTTGGGGTTACTTGTTATCCGTACAAAGGCACACACACATTTATCAGCATCTTGGCTCCAGCAAAGCAGCAATGTCAAGAGAAAATGTTTGGATTTGGTGATCAAGGGAAACCTCTCAAATCCAGCTGTGCCAGCCCAGGAATCCTCCTGAGTTCTGTTCATAAAAGCAAATCAGCTGAAGCTGTCCACAGACACACACCAGGTTTAGGGGATCACAGTTTGTGTTCCTCTCTGGCAAAAAGGCACTTCTGACACCACTGGCAGCCTCCATGGACAGTTCATAATATTCCAGCTTTCCATGGCTGGCCTTTAGGCTTGCAGGGCAACTGGGGGACGCTGAAAAGAATAAAATTAAGAATAAAATTAATAATAGACTGCGAGCTGCGGGTTTGACTTGTGTGCGGGGAGCTGTTTATGTGTGGATCATGGCTGGTGGCAGGCAGGAGCCTCCCCAGTTCATTAGGAGCCAGCGGAAGTCCTGCAGCCCCAAATTCCTGTCATTTCATCTGGAGAGGAGGCCTCTGGCATGTAACCAGATCTCTGCCCTGCTTTAGGGCTCCCTGATCTTTGCCTTCAGACTTCTGGCCAGGATTAATTTACATAGGGCTGGAAACAAGCGTGGCACTGGCCGTCGGCTTGAGTTACACGCAGGGAACACCAATAAACTTCCTGGTGGAGCTAATAAAGGAAATTGGGGAGGAAGGAACAGTCTATCAATTATCAATAGGAGAAAAGTTGCAGGGATCGGGCGAATTAAAGCGTGCAAACCAAGGAGCTGAAAGTCGGGATTCAAAAGGGCTCCCTCTGATTTTAAGCAAAATTCCATTTACAGACTGGCAGCAGAAGAGAAAAATAAGGCCAGACACAGGGAGAGCCATGGCAAGAGACAGCAGATTTGGGAAAGAAAGGAAAAAGGGATGATTAGCTCCTAGGTGGGAGAGGTGGAGATGCACCACTTTTCATAAGATGTGAAAAAGTCACATTTGGGGGGGGATTTTCTTGAGCCACTTGTTTGCATTGTTGTTATAATGCCACTCCTATTTTGCTCTGATTGCTAGTAAATGAAAATTCAAAAGGAATTTTCGCCGGAAAATTAATTCCAGTGAGAACAGCACCTCCATATTCAGTGATTCCTCTGAGTCAGGGGAAGGAACTGGGACATCATGGAAGAAGGTAGAACCCTACTCTTGTGGGGATTTTCCCCCATCACCACTCTCCAGTTAATGGGGATTTTTTTACCAGTGGCTAAATCTGCTCCATTTCCAAGGATCCCATCCTGCATCTCAAACACTTTAATACTTTCTGCCTTGGGTCTAAGTTTTCTTCCAAATTGGGCTTGTAAACCTTTCTGCAACCTATTTCTGCTTATAGGTTCTGCTTATAGTAGGAAGAGGAGTAGTAGTAGTAGTAGTAGTAGTAGTAGTAGTAGTAGTAGTAGTAGTAGTAATAACAATATTCTGATGGCTAAACAGTTTCTCTTTACACATTCAGATTTCACCCCAACCCACAACAGAGATTAAGAAAAAGATCCATGAGAGCAAAAACAAATATTTGGTCCTGCAGCAATCTTCCATGAGGTCATGGATCAGAAAAAAATAGGGCCAGGAACCCCCAAAATGGGACACAGCCCAACTCAGGCCTAACCCTAACTTGGGCCTAACCCTAACTTAGGCCTAACTCCGAGCTCACTGCTGAGTCTCTTTTTGGCAGATGGGCCAAGCAGGATTTCTTTTGCCAGGGAGCTTCTTAAAATTTGTGCTGTTCAGTAGTCGGAGTCAGGATTGGGAAAGTTGTTTATTATTCAAGCATCTCTTCCAAAGCAAGGGAAACTCTGTTTATATGAAGCTTCAAAAGCCTCTGTCACAGCTATCAAGGCTCTACACTCTGTGCCTTTGCCAAGTCAAATTAGGTTATTTTACTTGATATTAAGTTTGACAAGCAAAGAGCCTGTGAAAACCAGAATCCCAACTGGGCGTGCCTCCCACAGCTCGCTCCGTTTTTGAGGGCTAAAATTCCTACAGTAGCCCCATTCTTCACTCTCATATTTCTGTCTGTATTTATCTTGTCTGGAAATTCCCCTCACTGTGTCCCAGACATCTTCTAATGTTCAGATTCTCCAAGAATGTGACCAACTCTGTTTTGGCAAACCGGTCTCACCGCACGGGGCTGTCTCTGTGGGCTTTGGTTTCTATTTATCTCCACAGATGATAAATTTATTTTCATGCTAATTTGCAGGTCCACTGAGTGTATCAGAGTTGTGGGCTCATCCATCCTATGAAAATATCCTTTTGTTACATCATTTTCTGGCAGGGACTGTGCCAAGTCGTATTAACAGCTGTAGATAATGAGGCAAAATATTAATAAGAGGTCACATTTATAGAAAGCAGGACAAGCTGTTTGAGGACAGAAGGGACATGGAAGATTTCACTCCTTACCTCCTTCCACTACTTAGCTTTGACCACGTTGAAAACAGAATCAGGCCTTTGAGACCCACAAGGGTCCAAAATCCACTGAACTATTTAATCAAGTCGTACTTGCACTTTACTGAATAAAGCTGTGAATGTTGGCCTAAATGTTTCTCAAAATCACTGCCATGGATTTCTCCCCATCATTTCTGGAGCCCAGTTTTGGGACAGCTCCATCACTGTCGGGTCTAGCACTCTTGTTTCAGTGTTTGTCCTTCTGATTGCCGTGGTCACCAAAACTGAAGCAGAATTTAAATATATTCTTCAACAGATTGAAATGTGGATCCACATTATCACAGAAACATGAAATAATTGAATTATAGCACAGCCTGGCTGTGAAGGGATTTTAGAGATCACCTAGATCCAATCTCCCTGCCCGGAATCATTCCATGAGGAGAGAACATCTCCCCCTTCTCTGACAATGCCTTGTGCTCCAGGACGAGCTGTCGGCAGTGGGAAAAGGAGCTCCGAAGGGGCTGGTGTGGGAGGTGTTATCCTGATCTTTCCATGCCCTTTTCTGGCTGCAGCCCAGCAGAGCCATTCCCACAAGGCTGGGATGAAGCAGCCTGAGGGATCCTTGACTTTTCCAAGCCATCAGAGGCTCAGGGATGTCTCTCTGCACTCTGACTCAGTGCTCACGGAGGACACCCCAAAAAGGGATGATCCCAACACTGCATTCCAGGCAAACTGGACCAGGCTGGCACTGAGTGCCTGCATCACATCACAAACTCCAAACAAGAGCTCTTTCCTTGCCACGGAGGGGGAGATGAAGGAGAAACACTGCAGGAGAAAACTTGTGCAAGCAGAAGCCGCGGTTTTATAAGGGAGCAGAGGGTCAGGGTGTGTAAATTTGACTGTCACACTCACGTACAATTTAAGCCCACATAAAAAGTCTGAGAATGCCACTTTATTGACTCCTCAGTAAATGCAGTGTGCACTCCAGGAGGGGGTCTTGTCTTACATCCTGGGGATAAGGTCACTGGTTTGGGATTCATAAACGGAGTCTGGACAGGAAGAGGGGATTGTGCCGGCAATGCGGGAATCCACCATGAGGAATATTTACAAGCCGTAAATCCAGCTGTTAATTTCAGCTTAT
The DNA here is from genome assembly GCA_013397175.1 of Platysteira castanea. Classification (NCBI taxonomy): domain Eukaryota; kingdom Metazoa; phylum Chordata; class Aves; order Passeriformes; genus Platysteira; species Platysteira castanea. Next base: position 52,772 of record VYXC01011223.1, on the reverse strand, counting down.
CAAAGCCAATCACTGTCTCTCAAGCTCTCAAACCACATCTCACCATCATCACCATCACCATCATCACCATCATCATCATCATCGCCACACCAGTAATCAGCCACTGCAGGATGAACATGCAGTGAAGCTGAATTTCCTTAAGTGCATTGTGTTCTTTTCCCTCACCAAACATTGAATCCCAGCCTCAATTAACGAGATATTCCTTGCTTAGGCAGGAGAGGGGGCAGGAGGGGGAGAGGGCTTCAAGAAATGCATGCCCAGCTTTCAGGAAGCAGAAATGTGTTTGTAATTTGCAACAGGAGGGAAAATAAAAGGCTGAAAAGAAAGATTGATTCCAGTTTTCAGACTATTAAATCAATGTCAACTTATCAAATCCTTGTATTTCCTGGAAGGAGAACAAAGGTAACATAAATGAATATGTTTCCAGATTTGTGATCTGTTTACAGTTATATTGTGCACTTATTAGCAGTGTGTCTATTCAACCACAATGAGAAAGACTACCAGTTTTCCTTTGAGTTTCATGTGTAAATTTGTGCTCAGAGGAGCGATAAACAAAAATCAATCTCTACGGGAGCTGTTCAGACAAGCACCCTTCAGACTTTACTACCCACAGCTGCACCGAAATGCTTCCCCAGCCACAGGACAGAGGTTGCCAGCTGTTCTAGCCCTGCACACAGAGCTCAGACTCTGCCTTGCAGCCGTGTCCCACAGCAGCATCTCCCAGGCAGCAGCTCTGAGCCCTTTATGTTGCTTTTATGCAGAAATGCTTTATGAGGGTGCAATTCTATCACCTTCCAATGGAGCCACGGCCCATCCAGCCAGGTGTGAGAGCACAGCCAGAGCCCTACAGGGGACAAAACCCCATCCCACTGTCACCATAGTCCCATGCCCCGAATCTGCAGAGCGATAAAAAAGCCTTTTACAGCACAAAACATCTGCAGTTTGGGTCTCAGCATGTTCTGAGTTGTGGCAGAGGTGCAGAGTCTGATCTTTTTTGGCTTTCTTCTCCATCAGTCTTGTTTTCTAATTTTGTACTAATCAGCTTTTATTGTCTCAAGTGACAGGATCTTTATGCATCCTTGGGGATAATGATCTATGGTGCTCTCGAGCTGTCATTTTGATGAGAGATTGACTGGGTTGAATAAACAGGTCAATCCTAACATAAAGATTATCATTGAAAATCAGCCGTCAGAGGCCCTGCTTAATTTATTCTGACCTCATATCACAAAAAGCAACACGAATCCTTCTGGAAATAGCAAGATAGCTCTGGCTCAGCTCCAGCACTGACAAAGATATTTTGATCAATGGCTGGATAGGTTCCTTTTACAATGAAATTAGGCGTGGTGTGTCTTCACCAGAATCCAACAAATCATTGCATGCTGCTTACTCTTCTCAATCCTTCCTCAGTGGAACAGCAGGCTGGGTTCAGAGTGCAGCAGGGCTGGGGACAGAGATTCCACGGGATTTCACACCAAAACCCTTGTTGCTCTTTTTCCCACGGCTCCCTGCTCCTCGTGTTTTGCTTCCCCTGTGATGTTTGACAATCAGGTCTCATAAAACACTGGAGTGACGTGAAATGATCGTATCTCTCAAGCTCTGCATTTTGAAACCATCCTTCTCTTTCTAGAAACTCTGAATCTGTAGGTAGATGGATGCATTTGCCTTGGGTTTTTTTCAGAAGTAATATGATTTTCCTAAGTTTTTTGGTTGTTTACTGAAAGAAGAGGTCAGTGAGAGAGGTACAAATTTCCTGAAACACTGTGACCAACCTGATGTCTCCGTTCCTCACAGGACACCATAAAAACGGGGCAGTACATGAGTGCAACACCATCCAAAGAGAGATTTTCTCCAGGAGAACCCTGCTTGGGCAGCTTCTAAGCTTTTCTCCCCAGCCCAGTGTTGTAATGGGTGCCTCTTAGGTGGCAAGAACATCAGATTTAAGTGAGGAAGACCTGGGAATCAAGTCAGAGAGTGGACAGATGTAAAAATCTGTGTCTGGGTGCAGGCATCAGCCTCCAAATGTCTGGGGGCGGGTGAATATTTCTGTGGAATAACCTTTTTGTGACAGATTTCTCTGTGACTGCCTCCACTCCTGGGTTTCTCCTGCTTTCCTCTGAAGCAGCCTGAGCTGCCGTGATGCTGAGGGGTTGGATTTTCCATGCCCTGGTGTTATTTCTATGAAATCCTGGAGCACCCGCCGTGTGAGACACCAGCTGTGCCTCGGTGTTGGAAAAGACACACAAAAACCAGCGACGAGTGGCTGCAAGGAAGGGGAGTGGGGAGGACAAGTTCCCCAGCCTGCTGATAAAGGGATTTCTGGTGAGGTGATGATGATTCAGGACTCACAAGGATTGCCCTACCTGTGGAGTGATGCCCGCCCGGGTGGTTCCCTCCACACCATGCCCAGCCCGGGAGATGGGAAGAGACAATTCCAGCGTGGGATTGGTGCCTTTGGCTTCTCCAAACGTGTTCTGAGGAGCCACCAGCCATTAGGACAGGTCTGCAGGTGATGTCTCTGGTTTTTTCTCCTCTGTAGTGGAACTGCTGGGGTTTCACTGTTACAAAAGGTTCCCCTGACTTGGAGGCTGAAACCACCTTTGAGTGTCTGGAAATTAAACCAAACCAGGCACCAGGGTTATAGATCCTTGTCCTTTTGGCTTGTGCCTGGTCCGTGCCACCAAACAGGAGGTGTCCCAGCTCCAGCAGCTCCTTCTCCCTGCTGTCTCCAGCAGGGATTGCTCCGGGTGCTTCCCTGGTGGTTACCAGAGAAAGCAAAGCCCAGCACTGCGTGAAGCCAGGCAGCCCGTGGGGGCGGAGGGGGAAGGGAAATGAAAGAATATTTAAAATAAACAAATACACGTCCCAGGAAAAGCTCTTCCCAAGAATGTGTACAGAACTGCCTGCAATCAGTTAATCAGCATAATTGTTTCTAATTAGGTTCCAGAGGCACCTCTCAAACAGAGGATGGGGTAGGGGTCTGGGGAGGGCACAGAGGAAAAACCTTGCAGTGGTGCATTAATGACAATCATAACTCTCTGCACAGCCAGGGAGGCTTCTGCTCTAATTAGAACCATTCTTGCTGAAATGGGAGGCGACATGATTTGTGAAAAAGACACCCTCAGCATGTAATTTTCTATGTAACAAATCTAGAAAGATGGATGCTCTTTGATCTCGATTCTCCTGTTATTGCTGTTCACACTGGGAAGGGCCCTTTAATGAAACAATCTCGAGGTAATTTACCGCCTTTGAAGTCCTGAAATGTGCTGCCAACAAAATTTCTGGTTTAGTGGAGGCTGCTGCAGCAGTCACTCAGGGTTGCTTAATGGAGCACCAAAACTGGAACATCAAGACATCAAAGGTGAAGGTGCCATGTGATTAATAAACTGAGCTATTCATTTGTTTCTGCCTCAGAGGCAATCTGACAATTTATTGTCACCGGCTAATTTGCACTTTGTGAGTACTTGCTCTTGCTAGTTGTGCTGCCTATAGAACAAGATAAGTGATGTTTACACGGCGAGGGGAGGAGAATAGACCCTTTTTAAATCTGGGAAAGAGGAGGGAAAGGAGAGGTGTTTTCCAAAATGACGGTGGAAGCAACCCAGACTGGGGAATTTTATGGAGGGGAAGCTGGACCGAGGGGGGACTCATTCCTGCCTGATGCCCTGCCCTCCCCCTGCTGCCTTTGACCATCTCCTTGTTTACACGCAGTTGCCAGGAAGCAAATCCCAATTAAAAGTGGATTACAAGGCAATGAAACAGCATTGTTATGAGGGAAGAGTTACAGCAATCCATTTCTTTTTAATTTGTTGGCTAATCCAGGGCGTTCAGTGACACTGGGATTGGGGAGGTGGGCCTTGCAAGTCTCTGCTGCCGTCTGTGGTGGCAACAAAGTCTGGTTTTTGAGGAGAGGTCTTTCCTCTTGGAAGTGCCCGGGTAGGACCTCCACCCCAGCAGCACTTCCTTGCCTTGAGAAAGCCTGAAGTGAACTGAAATAGCCCAAAAAAAAAAAGAGAGGAAGAGGTGGTTTCACGGAGAAAGTAAAAGCTTTGTTCAGATAATGAAGGCTGATCACCTCTGCGACCAAGTGAAAACAAAATATTTGTCTAAGAATTCCGGGAATGTAATGGGGATGTGGAGTCTGATAATGCTGCCTGCAACAAGGAGGAGTCTGGGGGAATCCAAACTGTGAAGAGCAGGGAGAAGTAGAGTCAGCATCTCCCAGATCAGATCTGCAGATGAACTCTCCCTCCCTGCTCCTGAAAAATCCCCTTTCCACGGCTCTGCCTGGCAGGGGAGGGCAGCTGGGTGCTGATCTCCCTCACTGTGGGGCACTGGAGCAAGGGGCATCCTCTGGAGGATGCTCAGCCTCCTTATCCAGCCTCAGATTTTGGAGCCTTCCAAAACCTAGGGCTACAGGGAGGTCAAACACACAGAATTTGGTTTGATGGGTGCACATTGGCTGATGAATTCTGCTAAGACACCTTCATGAAGTTTATATCCAACTTCAGGTTTCCAGCCTTCTCCCAAGAATTGGGAACGGGCAGCTCCGAATCCGGTTTTGATATTTTCAAAATTAAGGCAGAAATCTCAGGTCAGAAGAGCCCAAGTTCTGACTGAAGGGCGAGTCTGATCACGTTGGGTTTTTCCTTTGGTTTTCTTTTGTGGTGGGGGGGGTTTTTTTAATGTTTTTGAGGATTTGCTCCTCTCCTGTGCCACGAGCACAGATTTCCCTGCCCTTTCACGGCAGCTGGTCCAGGGAGAGCCCAGGTGGTGTTTGCAGGGTGTATGGGCTGCACCGTGCTGTGTCCACAGGGATGTTGCCTAAGGCTTGCAGATACCCCACAGCCCTTAAGCACAAACCAGAACCCTCCAAAACTTCCACCTTGGGCTGCCCCAGCACCCAGGGATGTCCTGCCACGCCCAGCACGGAGCAGCCAGCCAAACTGGTTGCACTGGCGGGGGGAGGTGGTCTCGAATTCACAAATTAATGTGCCAAACCAGTTCGGGGGAAGATCTCCGGGTGCCAGGCCGGGATGTCACAACCACCACGCTCTGTGTGGGCACAGCAAATATTTATAGGCAACCTTTTCGTGAACTGGCTGCAAACTGGGTTCACAGGGGAGATGTAGGCAGGGCCCTTGGGGTTATTTTTGGGCCCTACAATGAGGCTGGAGATAGGAGCCTCTTTGGCAGCTCGTTGCCTTGGTGAGCTGGGGAGAAGGGAGAAGTTCAGAGCTGTGTAAAAACTCAGGGCCAGTAATTAAAAAATCACCTGGAGAATTGCTATCAAACCTCGGAAAGGTATTGTTTCGTGAGCTGGTGAAGCTGGAGGCAGTAATTTGGCTCTTTATGAACCCCTGACCATTAAAATCTAAATTTTGCTGCGCAAAGAATCAAAATGAACCACAAGCCGCAGCACAGCAGAAAAGAGTGATTGTAATTTTCTTCTTATTTTTTTTCTTTTTAAGGGAAAAGAAGTCTCATCTCTTTGCTCTACGGGGGTTAACATGCAGCATCCTGGCTCCTGTCTCTAAGAAGCACGATAAGACTTCAAAGAGTACAGTGCAGGGCAGATACAGGCAGGCAACAAAAACTGGGGCTAATAAGAAGCTTGTAAAAAAACAACAACAACAAAAAAAAAACCCACAGAACAACCCCCCAAACAGAAAAGAAACCTTAACGAGATCTTACATGCTACAATCGTTGTCCATCTTAAATAACCTCTTTTTATTAGCAGGTTTAGAGGACCCCAGACAGCAGCAAAATATTATCTGAGGTCCATAGCCATGGGCATGGAGCAAGGAAAGTGAATTTGAAGACCTCGCTACATCTGGAGTTTATCAGCTCTTTTCCTGGCTAGTATTACAGTAAACAATTATCTGTAGATCAGGAGACAGCAGGGACTTTAAAGACCCAAATTACAGAGAAAGGGAGAGAGAGAAGGAGAACACAAGAGATAAAAAGGAGCCTATGCATCTTATCGTGCTAATGAAATCAACCTGACAATCGCGGCAGGCTGCGGGGGTATTACAGCGTCTGGGATGAAGTGAGCAGTCCCAGCACAGGCTCCTGTGTCAAGCAGCAAATAGACACGAAAGAGAAGAAAAATGGACCGCGAGGGCAAGGCAAAGTGATTTATGGGCAGCACTGGGACGGCTGGGCAGCTTTCAACCCTCCTCGAGCGTGCTGTCAGGAGAACAACATATTCAAGTATTCCCATTTGTGTCCGAGGAGACAAAATAAGGAGGCTCTTACACTTGCCAGGTTTAGCAGAAAGGAGGATATGACATCGATTTATTGACATTATCTTATTCTTATACACATCCCAACTCCACAAGGGATTGGAGAGCATGTCACTTCCTTCTCCATCTCACTGGAGAAGAAAGGTGCTCATCAAAGTGGTCATATCACAAAAGGAATGAAAAACAGAAAATACCGTTAAGTAAACATCGGCTACTATTTACATGAATCCGTGTGAAAAGAATTTGACTCCAAGGTTAAAACCAGAAGGCTTACAGAATTCCAGGGCAACACCCATTAGCATTTCGAGGGGCTGGGAGTGTTCCGCAGCACGGAAAAGCTCCCAAAATGCAGTAAATGAGGAAATAACGAGTGCCCACAGCCGCGGTGCTGAGGAACCATCGCCTGTCGCACGGGCTGGAATAACCCCGCTTGTTCCCTGGGCAAACCCGGCTGATTCCCGCTGCTCCCAGCATTTCCCTCCCGGAGTGCTCCTGCCTGGCTGCCAACAGCAGCTCTTCCAGCGGGCAGTTGGTCCCAAAAGGCTGTTTTCCAAAATTCTGGGAGGTAAAAGGACCAGCTCCCTTATAAATGTTAAGGTGTGCCGGTAAAGGACACAGTAAAGGAGGCTCTCACACCTGCTAGGTTTAGCAGAAAGAGGGAAAAAGAGAGGCTTTATTTACATTTCTGATACTTTATGGGGTTCTCAACTCCACAAGGGATTGGAGGACATGGCACTTCCTCTCCAATCCCACTGGAGGAAAAGGATGCTCATCAAACTTTCTCTTATTACAAAAGGAATGAAAAACAGAAAATACAGTTAAGTAAACATTGGCTGTTGTTTACATGAAAGTGTGTGAAAATCTGACTCCAAATATGTAAATTATCAGAAGGCTAAAAAAAACCAGGGCAACATTAAGGTGTGCTCTGTTTTCATAAAGGCCTGATGGATCCTTTGCTACTTTGGAAAATTCCTGGTTTTTCTCCCCCCTTCATCCACGGACTGTCTGTGTATTTCAAATGGAAACAACCAAGCCGAATGATTCCACAGCTGGAAAAAGATAAGGGGAAAATGGGCTTTGGAGCTGGGAGTAAAATACCAGAATATTTTGCTTAGCAACCTTCTGGGGCACTGAAATTGTGTTTGTCCAGTTCTGCATTGCACAAAGAGGTTCTGAGACTCAAAAAATATTGACAGGAGCTCCTCATGTTCACAGTTAAATCTCCTCCAGCAGATCAGGGCTCCCCGTGGCTCATCCTGCTCTGAGACAGAGCTCCAACCTCTAAAAAAATGCACCTGGAGAAAGCCTTCCCACCACACACTGATATAAACTGATATAAACTCATATAAACTCATATAAACTCATATAAACTGTTCTCTGTGACCCACCATGGAGTTAAGGCAGCCAATGTGGTCGGTTCCTGTGTTACAGACAAAAAAGTAGAATTAAAAACTTAAAGTGTTTGTGATGAAAAATTCTACTTCATTCTATTTGAAGCAGAATCAGTGTCTTGTCTGGGTCGAGCAGAGTTGTGAGATATCTCACATAAGAAACTGAAAATATGAAGTAAAGTCAGAGGTGAAGCTCTAAGGTTTGCCCGAGATGGAGTCAAAAATCAACGAAATATGAGGGCTCTGATGAACTGAGCAGGGGGCAGGCAGGCCATGGCTTTTTCCTACAGGCACTGAGGCCCTGCAACAACTTTTCTGAGTAATAAATTCTGTAATCCTTTAATTGGCGGCTCCGTATTGGTACATGTGAGACCGAATAGGTAAAAAAATCAAGTCAAACCAGGAAAAGCAGGGGCGTTCATGATTTGTTTGTGTGGAGGGGCTGGGAAGGAATCCTTCCCCCAGATGGGGGCTGGAGAGCCCTGCAGGAAGCAGAGCACTCCAGTCCCGTTTAGGAGGCAAATACTCATTTTGAACCTGACTTATTTTGTCCTCTCATCTCTGTTTCCGGAGGAGGTGGGTCTGGATGCCCTTGGGAAGACAGCAGAGGCTGATTTCTGCCCACCACCGTGAATCTCCACATCACACCGAGGGCAGGGCAGTGCCCAGAGGTGTCCCTTGGGGCTGGGACGATTTTCTGACGCTGCTCCAGCCTGTTTGGCCCATCCTGCTGACGAATCCCAGGCCAGCTGGGCTGCTTTGAGCAGCTCTGCCTGTGCTTTTCCATTGATCTTTGTCCTGGGGATGCAGTTCTGGATTTGTTTGTGTCACGGCAAGATGTCATCTTGATCTGTCTAATAGGTTTTCAAAGGATACCATTTTGTTTGAAGGGAAAAGGGAAGGAAAAAAAGCAAGTGACAACACTAAATTAAGGGTTACTCAAGATGTTTATATTTGCCCTTCAAATTGGCAGCGTGATGTGTTTCAGTTCCCATTCCTTCCAATAAAATTTCCTTTTAAGTATGGCTATTGTTAGAAACTACTGTTTAAAAAGAAATAGGAACACATTAGGGCTTCTTAAAGAACCCAAATTACCTAAAGGGTTAGATTATGTCATTTATACCTCTGCCTAACCTGCGTAGGTCAAAACAATTTAAAACACACTGGAGGAAGAATTTATCTTTTGCTGAGGGTCATGAATCTGGATGAAGAGCGATGAGATATGTAATTACTCTCTTCCCTGTGTGGGAAAAAAAGGGAAAGGAAGGGGGACAGCACTGGGCATGGCAGTGCCACAGGAGAGGAGAAAGTAGGTGGGATGGGGAATCCTGGAACAGGTTTGCTTTGGAGCAGGCTTGTTTTGCCAGGGCTGGCCCCAGCTGCTTGGTCAAACACGCTGGACCAGCTCCTCTCTCTGTGAATCAAGAAGAGTCTAAACTCATCCATTCCACTGGGACTGTGTCTATTTGTAGCCAGGGAGGGCTCTATCCGAGAGCATAAGGCAGGTCTGCCACGGAGTTCATTTTCCAGACTCGTTTTTTAAGTGCTGAATTTGGCAGAAGCCATAAATGCTCATAAAGGGGGTAAACAAGGCTTGTTTTGCCCTCCATGGCAGCTACAAATCATTCTGTGCACTGAACAGAATGGTGGAGGTGTTCTCTCAGCCAGACAGGTCTCTAGAAACAAAACTCCTGTTGCAAATATTCTCTATTTCGCCCTCTCCCCATAATAAGGTTTTCCTCTCTGTCTCTCTTTTTCTCCTTGGGCAGTGCCAGTGCAGTTTTCTGATTTCCCAGGCAGATACATCATCTGGTGAATGTCCCATCTTCCTTCTGACCCCGGGCCTCTCCAAGGAGATGCATCGCCCTGGGGTGCAGTGAAGGGATTGTGCTTCCTCAGTGATCACACTTAAATAAAACAGCCTAAAAATACCTTTATGGTGTCCTCTCCCAAGTGCCTGCTCACCACAGGTCAGATGAGGGATGAAGGATTTCCTTTCCTTGCCACTCAGTTCTTCAGCTGAGGAGCAAAAGGGGAAGATGGGCAGAGCCAGGCTGGCAAATCCAGCAACAAAGGCGCAGCATCTGTCATTGCTCCTCTCCAGCAGTAAAATTCACCCAGCTGGGTGCAAAGCCCACTGAACTTTTATTTCTTTTTTAATGATTACATCTAAGTTTAGAGTTTGGATTGCTTTTCCCCAGTGGACTTCTCCTGGGAGCAATCCAGGCCCGATCAGCTGTGTTTGTGTTTTAAAAGCATGGCAGAGCTGAAGGTGTTTTTATCTGAATGAGATAAAGGACCAGAGTTTGCCCATTAAAGTTCTTAAAACTTCCATGATGGTTTCCTCAGGATTAATAATAGGAGCTCTGGAGGAGGAAGAGGAGGGGAGTTTGACATTTTCATCAGAATTAAATGCATTCTGCCTGTTCTGGTACCCTGGGTGTGATTCTGCCACACTTCCATTGCTGAAATGTGCTCAGAGGTTGCAGCCCAAAAATTATTTTATTCCAGAAAAAAGTAAAGTGATCCCTCTGCACTTCCCGCACACATAAATTGCTCTGGCTACAACTATTTCAAATCAACAGGAGATTCTGCAGAAGCAGAACATAGTCCTTGACCTGCAGGGTATCATGGAAAGCCAGGGTGTAAAATGCTCAGGTATTTGTGGCAAACCAGAGGAATCCTCTAAAGCAGAATGAAGCATCATGCTCCGAAGGGAGGGAGGGAGGGATGGATGGGTGGATGGATGGATGGATGGATGGATGGATGGATGGATGGATGGATGGACGGACGGATGGATGGACGGATGGACGGATGGATGGATGGATGGATGGATGGATGGATGGATGGATGGGTGGATACAGAATCACTCCACAGAACCAGTGGGAAGGTAGGTGCAGGAGCAGAACTCTCCATTGTTTGGAAAATGTGGATTTTACAGCATGCAAAAACAGGAGAGAGATGAAAAGGAAGAGGGGAATTCACATCAGCAGAGGGAAGGGATGGTTTCAAGCTTCATTAAGTCGTTTGCAGAGCTGAAATTCTGTTTGGTCAGGATGGCAGGGCCGGGGGTGGCTCCTCAAAGTAAAAGGTTCTTTCTTGTGAGGAAAATTAGCCCTTGGCTGTAGCTCTGACTCACATGAAGCCAAACACAACAACCTGGAGCAGCTGCCCCTCTCTGCCCAGGAACAGGAATGGGGGCTCCCAGACTGAGCAGGGATGAGGCCAGGATGGATCCAGGGGGACAATTCCATCTTTGCCCCGAGCTCTCTGGGGGTGCAGGGCTGAGGAAGGGCAGCTCAGGAGAAATCCCCTCTCTTTTCCAATCAGATACTGAATCAAAGCTCCAACACACAGCCAAAGGGATCCTTTTCTAGGGCTAATGATGGTCAAATCTCAACATGTTTTCAGTGTCAGCTCGACTTGAAAGGATCCTGCCAGCAGTCAGAGACTTCAAACACAGGAAAAACTGCCATATTCCTTGAGGTCTCCCATCCTTCCCTGTACTGGATCCTCTTTCTCCAAACACCGAATCTGAGAGCCCTGACCTCAAAAAACACCTCGCTAGGCAAGGTTCTTCTCCTGCCAACTGGAGCCAGAACTCAACCCTCCCCAAGCCTAAAGGAAACTTTCACCTTGTGTATTCCAGTTTCATTTATTTTCAAGGTTATTTTCACTGCTGCTGGAGCTTAGGGGAGTTCTGTGCATTATTTACTTATCTTTGATCCATTGTTCCCAAGTCAGACATTCTGTTTCTTTCTGTTTTCAGCCTAAATTGTTTTACATCTCTTATTTTCTTAGTCATGTATTTTGGTTTTGTTTTTCCTCTCTGGCTGTTGGGTTAGGGGGGAAACTTCAAATATAAAACGTATAATTATTTGGTTTAGGAACGTAAGGGAAAATGAGGAATGAAAGAGGGTTTGTATATTCAAAAGTTTTCTTTCTCCATGTTATAAATTGGTTTTTTCACCTTGAGGCCAGTTGCTTGAATCACAAGGACTCCCAATGCCAAAACAAAACAAAACAAAAAAAAGATCCTGGTGCAAGGCAAAGCACAGTTAAATGGCCAGGAAAAAAATAATAATTTTCCTGGTTTTTCTGTTGCCAGCAGGGGAAAACCTGTTCTTTACATCTCATTTGAACTGCAGGAGCTCCTCAGCTCATGCTAAATGAACAGTTCAGCTTAATTGCTGCTGAGGAACACTTGAAAGAAGGAAGTTTGGTCAAGTCATTTGTTCCTTTTGCATCTTTATCTTCAGTCTGACATGGGTTTAACCTCTGCTCCTAATCCCCGTGTCAGCCAGGTTCAGCTTTAATCTCAGCAAGTGAAAGTCGTGGTTCGGGGTTGTTTCCAGAGGAATGAAATCTCTAAACGGGAGCACTGGTGGCAGAAGGTGATGGGAAGAGGTTTTCCTGGAGAACCACTTGAGGGACAGCAGGAACCAGGGAGGAGACCTTGGTTTGTTTCTTGAGGAATCCCACCAGGCTTGCAAAGCTTGGTAGAGTTGCTTCTTATTTATTCACTCCTCTACCTGAAGGCAGAGAACGCTGTCCTGGCCCTTCAGGGCTTCTGAAGGTAGAAGAAAATTCTTAACTTGAATTCTCTTCCCTAAATTTAGACTCTTAAATCAGGAGCCCAGCTGCTCCTGGTTTCCTTTGAGAGCCAAGGGAGAGACAAAGATGCCTCCAGAGGGAATTCAGACACTGACATTGTGCCATTAAACTCTTTAATCCTCTTTTGCTGTGCCTGGCTGAGTCCAGACTGCCCAGCTGCACCCCCTTCCTTGGATTCCTTGACATCTCCTTGTCCATCACATTCACCTGGCCCCAAAAGTGAAATCCCACCAGGACCCACAAAGAAATGCACCTTTAGCCCAGGGGAACTCATTGCCACCAGGTCTTCCCAAGGCCAGAAGCTCTGGAGGATTCCAAAATGTATCAGATACTTGTACCAGGAACAAGAATAGCCAGGTATAATAATCAAGATTAAAAAGACAAATAAAACTTTTGAGTAAGCTATAAACTGAACATTCTTCAGGGTTTATGTGAACTTCTGACTAATAAGGGTTTAGAGTGAATTTTGTACAGTGGAAATTCTCCGGGATTTGTGTTTTAGCTCACTTAGGCACTTCTGAAATCCCACCCCCTGGGTCTGCTGGGCTTCTGATTGATCCAGGATGACATTTGCTGTGAGCACGTGTTTCTAATCATCAAACAATGCACAAATTTGTTTTAAAATATAGTCAAAAAAAGGTCCTGGATAATTTAGGGGGGAGGAAAGACAACAAACAAATAAGAAAAGAAAACTTCTCCCAATAAATAGCCACAAATAATTTGCTCAGCAGGATTCCCTTCCTCAGTTCTGATGTTCTGCACTGCCTTCCTGCCTGCATAAACAAAGACCTTGGCCCTTTCTCTCCTTCTACTTAGTTTGAGTTGTCTTCAAATGGCATCAAAAACATCACGGATGCCTTGGAGTCCGGAGTGATGGCGATGGGCATAGCTGGAGAACTTCCACTCCACGGAATACAGAATTCAAAGCTAATTATTTTACAAGATACTTCGACCATACTTCTCCAAATCTCCAATTAGGAGCACGGTCTAATTTAGGATGCAGCTCATTATGTGTGCTTTTAATGACTGCTGCACTCTGAGGAAGTACAAAGCTCACTCCTTAACAGCTGTCATTGGGGAGGAACCTCGGAGCACAGATACTCATCAGGACACCGTGGCCATCCTCCAATTCCTGATGGAAATGAAGGGGAGTCCCTCCAAAGAGCTGTTTTCCATGCCGGATGGAGGGGAGGGAAGCAGTGCCCTGCAGCAGAGAGGCACGACCGAGCCCAGCCAGGATTAAAGGCTGCAGATCCTCTAAAAAGAAGGTGATGCCAAAGAACTGAGCAGCACCCGTGCTTCGAGCACACGGAGTCTCTCCTCACCTCGTGTAAACAGATGAGGTCATTGTCAGCTAGAAAGGAGAAGCCTCAGAAGTCAGAGCTGCTCCTTTGTTCGCAGCTTTTCCCCCCCGTGCTTGCAGGGATCACAGCACCTCGTAGAAAGGTCACCCCACTACACGCCCTGCACTGGGGGTGACAATTAGAGCACCCCCGGGAGCTTCTAGTCATTGCAAAATAATTGTTGTACATTTTTGTAGAAGCCTTTTGTGGGATTTTTTTTTCAGTCGGGTTTTTTTTGTCACTCCTTCATCTGTGCAGCTGAGTCACGGAGCTGGAAGGGGCTGAGGGAACTCCCGTCACTGAGGGCTCGTACTGAGCACCCAGAGCTGCTTTTGTGCCCCTGAAACCACCACACTGGAACCACTGTTCTGTCTCTGGGGCTGCATGTCCCTCCCTGAGACTGGAAACAAGCAAATTGCAGCAGCAAGTGGGAGAGAAAACGAACACAGAGGCCCTTTGTGTTCTACAGGCGGCCTTTTTAAATTTACAAAGTGTCTCAGAGCTTTTTCTAAAAGCAGCCAGTTAGTCTTTGCTGGCCTTTTATTGTCTTGGCTTTGATCATTTCAATCAAATTTTATAGCTGCCAACACTGGAGAACAGTTACCATCCATGCCATGCTTCTTTCAAGTCCCAGAAATGATCCCAAAGAAATAACTCACTCCAGGGTTGGGTCTTCAGAGAAGACAAGGGGCCAAATATGAACACGATTGCATCAATTTGGGCCTCATGTACTTTCCCCAGCCACAGAGGAAAGGAGAATTTACGTGATTGTGTGACCTTCTCTGCTCTCTTCTCCCTGTCCCACCCCACAGGACAGCAGCATCCAGATTTCATTCCCTCACCTGCTGATGTGACCCTTCCAGATCGAGCTGGTGCCTAAATGGTAGGAAAATCACCCAGGATATTTTTCTTGCCTGTGCACTGAGAGGGTTTCAGTCTGCAGGAGTCTCACTGGGACAGATTTGTGGATGATACTTTGATTTTAGAGGGATAAAGATGTGTCACTGATGCCACGTGGAAGGAATTTATTTTATCATGTGGTTCAGCGCTGATGCTCAGCAGCAGAACAGGACCTTGCCATCCTTCTAACAGAACATTTAATCCCACCTGTGCCTCTGCTGGGCTCTCTCACCCCGTGTGCTGCTCCTGATGGTGAAAACTGAGGGCTGAAATCCTCTGTGGGTTTGTAGGCAAGAGGGACACCCATTAATGGTTGGACTCGCTGTTATTTCCAGACATCCAAATTGCTGCATGTCAGGGAGCTGTGGGGCTGATGTAAAGAAGGAGCCTTTTACAAATCCTAGAGATGACTCCAAGCTCCCCAGGATCAGTTTCTGGAGGTTGTAAAGAGCTCAGGATCCCCACTGGGCTCTGAACACCAGCACTGACAGCCCTGGAAATGTCGCTTTGCCACAGCATCGCCTCTCCCAGGTCAGCTCAAACTGTGGAAAAGGAGAATTTCTGCTCAGCTCAGATTGTGGGAAGGGAGAATTTCTGCTCAAGGAAGCAGAACTCGCACAACAAATTGCATCAGAGGCGCTGGTTTTCTCAGAGAACATGCCTAATTGAACAGCAGTGCAATGAATCTCTAATTCCTCTCCGGGCCTGGCCACCCACCCACTCAGCCAGACAAATTCACTCCCTCCTGGCAGCCACAGGGGGAATAAAAGGGGAAAATATGGTGAGAAGGTGCTCCAGTGAAGAAGATTTGAGGGATTTTCCCCTCAGATCCCCTGCACCATTCCCTTCCCTCCCCTCCACCAGGCTGCATATGGGCAATGCAGGCCATTACTGATAAAAGCCAGCCAGAAATCTGAATATCATTATAAGGCCTGGTTTGTTTATTGAAGGTTTTAACCACAGACTTGGCCTTGCTCATGGCTTCCCCCGTCCTATGTTAAAAAGCATCCTATGGAGGCAAAGAATTAAAAGCTCGTATGTCCTCTGTTTTATCCTGGTTTGATTTATGGTGCCCCTTGGTTCCACTCCCTGTGTGCAACCTGTTAAATCACCCCGAGGAGGTGTGAGGATAATACCTGATGGAAGCCCGATGGTGAAGCATTTGTTTAAAAAACTGCTGAGGGCAGCCCTGCTGGGATTAGAGATTGGCAGGTGGGGAGATGATAGTTTGATCTTCATTATCTCCTTCTAATTAAATAAAACCAAAGGCACTGTGGGCAGCAAGCAGGCACCTTTTAAATGTTACACTGCAATAAACACAGATAGTTCAATAAAATCTCTCTGATGCTTGACATTCCCAGTGGGGCTCGGGCTAATATCCCACAAACCACTCTTGTCAACTTTGAAGTGCACTGAACACACAACTTTTTCAATTTTAAACAATTTTTTTTTTTCTCTAATGTGTTGCCCTTCCCCAGTTTTCTTGCCTCAGTGCACCAAGGATGGGTCGTGCTGTGGTACAGGCAGTGTTCAATAATCTGAGCAAGGGAGAGGGGAGAGAGGCAGCAACCCAGATAATACAAAGTAGATGTAAATTAGGCTAAAAGAACTGCTTTGTTTAATATATTGGCCTTTGATGAATGAAGCCGAGGCACGGAGTGAGTCATAAATGGAATGAAAAAGGAGTGAGCGCGTTTGGGTTTGAAGTGTGGCAAACTCCAGGCCACATTCTGATAATCCAGCAGTGGAGGGTGAAGGGCAGAGCCAGAGCCAGACTCCTGAAACCCGAACACCTCCAGATGTTGACCCATCCCACTGACCCACGGCTTTACAAGGGCTGGAGCAGAAACCCCAGACCCTGAGCTTCACCCCGGTGTGAGGAACCCAAACCTCTTCCTAGACTTTATAGTTCTCCTCCTTTAGCACAGAAAAGCTATAAATAACCCCATTTACATCCCTGGGACTTTGATTTAATTTTCCTCCTTTTTCCTGCAGCTCTTGAAGAGAGGCACTGGATAATTTTATGATCGCTGAGCACTTGCCTTGCTGTTCAGGCCTGGGCAGTCAGAAAGGCAGAGCTTTCATGGTGTAATGTGGTATTTCCCTGGGGAAAGAGGAAGCTGTGTCTCCCCTTTGATGGGATATTGTAGGTTTTGTTTGCACTTCTTATAGGAGAACTGGGAGCTGATTCTTATTTCTCTTAGGTTTGATTTCTCTGGTGCTGCCTGTGATACTTTTATCACGAAACGTGATCTATCTTTCATAACAGACCTGCTGATTGGATCTGACAGTTGCACAAAGGAGGTTGAATTTCTCCCCGGGATGAGAAAGAAGGACAGGAATTTCTAAAAAAAAAATAATAAATGTGGGGAAAGGGAGTTTGAAACCAACGTTTCTATGGGTCCAGGGGGCTCGGGGATTATTTTTAAGTCAAATAATGAATTTTGATCGGTGCCCAGAGCGTCTCAATGTGTTGGGTGGACACTTTGTGCCACATCACAATTTTACAGGAATAGAAATTAAGGAAGAAATGACCACTGGCTGTGGAGCCCCCCAGTGCCACCGGGCTGGGACAGCCAGATTGTCACAGGCAGAGCAGGGAGAGCAGCCTGAGAGCCAGCACCAGCCAGGGAGAGAATCCCTCGGATGCTCCTGCTCTTACACCGAGGTTCTTGGTGCCATCCAGGGGACCCCCCAGGCCTTTCTGCACCCTCCCTGGTGCCACCAGGAGCTTTCCTTGCTCCCAGCAGGAGCGGGCTGTGATCCCATTCCCACAAAAGGCAGCTGGATGCTCTGGGTGGACTGCTGGCCTGAACCAGCGCGGCGAATCCCACGTTAACTTAAAAAACATTAAAATGATAACTTCATCTCGAGTTACTTTCCTATTCATCTATAGAATTTCTCAATTATGTATGACTAATTTTGCACAAAGTCATTATTTGGAGCAATTTGTCTAAGTATGAGAGGCAACACCTTCAACCTTCCTGGATGGTGGGTGGGGAAAATGTCATAATCAGTTCTGCTTTGGCATGAGTTATTAAGCGGTCACAGGAGTTCAAAGGAGAGAAATAATGAACAGGTAAGTCATTACATGCAAAAATTCTTCTTCTATATTATCAAAATACAAATTAATTACAGATAAGATCAGATGAATTTTCTTTAATGTTAGTTTTTTCCCAGAGATGGTAATGAAAGCGTAGAGTATGTGGGAGGAGAGGAGTGGAGATGCATGGAAGGGATGTTTTATTAATGTTGGCTTGATTTCACTGGGAAGACGTTGCCTGTGAAAGCAGTAAAGGAATCAGGAAAGGCTCTGGGACATGCAAATAAAATCATTTTTATTGCACTTAGTGTGCTAACTCATGCATGATCTCATTCAGCCTCTCAAAGCAATCATAAAACTATCTCCATGCAACAATTACTCCATCAGCCCATGCAATCAGCAGGTAGGGCAGCTGGCAGCCCTTGCCACAGGAGCCTCCTGAATTCATTACCTCGTGCTCTTGATACCCTGACAAGGCTTCCAGCCTTTGTTTTGGACGGGACAACCACCCCTGAAGTGACCATGGGACTCCCCAGAGCCAAAAAACAAAAGAGCCCCCCCTCTCCTCCCCCCTTTCCATGCAACACTAATATTCACATGACAACAAACATTTTCAAAATAATAGTCCTATATACTTAAGGCTAATCAGAGCGGGCGCCATCCAACTTGCAAAGGTAGCAATTTTCCTTCATTAAAGGCAAATCAGGAGAGAGAACTTCAGGATTCCTTAGGGCTAATTACAAGGTGTTAATAATAACAATATAATGGCAGCAATTTTCTAGCTTTGCCCAAACCTATAATCTGCCCTGAGTGCCTTATAGGATTGTCTCTGAGTTTATATAAAGCCAAGTGTTAGCCCAGAAATGCTTGAAGTAATTGAATTTTTACATCATGTCTCTTTCCAGCCTGTTTGCAGCGATGCTGTAATTGCTGCTGGAGAAGCCTCTTCGTTGGGGGAGAGGACAAGTAGCAGCACGACAGCTCGGAACAAACCCTCTCCCATCCTTCCCGGGGCACACTTTGTACACCAGAACAGAGATCCCAGCTCAGGGATCCCAAGCTCCAGCCCAGAGGGGTCCCAGCCCCACTGCTCCTGCCCCAGCGGAGGGCAGGGAGGCGACTGATTATAGAAGAGCTGGAGACAAACAACAAACAGACAAACGTACAAATTATTTTCACATCCACCTCCTAATTGCTTGCTAAAAACCCTCTAGGACTGCAGGATCAAATGGGACACCGGGGATGAGTCACTTGGCAGAACTTTTCAGCCTCAACAGCAAATCACCAGCGCTGGCACGGCGAGGTGTCCTCGAAATCCAGCCTGGGATTGCTGGGCAGCTTCTCCGGGGTGGATCCAGCAAGAACAGAGCTCACGAGCACAAAGCAGACATCTGAGTTGTGTATGAGCCCCTTGCTAAATCTCGGATGGTCCCACCAAAGGTCTGGCTGTGTGCACGAAGTTATAGCAAGCACTTCAGGCACATAAAATCGAATTTAAATTCTCAGAATCCGAGGTTCCAACACGGCTGCAGTGCTCAGCCCCGTGGTGATCGCTCACCTTGACAATGTAACAACACGGTGCGGTGTAATGTGGAGAAAATTCGGTTTAGTCATAAACTGGAGACATCAGAAACTCTGTTCTAAGGGGGAAAAAACATAATAATATATTGGGATTATTTTTTTCTTACCAGAGAAAAGGTGTTTACCTACAGCGTGTCAAATTTTAGCCTGCAGCAAAGTGATTTATGGACAAATTTGAAGCTTCTTTGCAGCTGACAAGTTAATTCTCACTGGGGAAAAAAAAAAGGAGGAATTATGACAACACTGAAGAATGTTAACATGGTACCTACTCTAATTGAATAAAAGACACCTTGCAGAGCTGCAGTGCAAGCCCTGATTCATTTCAAAGCTACTTACAGGCTGAGAAACTTCAAAAAATTTGGTATTACAAATAGTGGAGTCAAATTTCTGCGAGCTGAGAAGCTTATCCACCTCAGGCCTTCCAAAGTTAACTGTGAAATCTCAGACAAACAGTTTTGTCTAGAAAATTTCTGGGACTTCTCAGATGACAAATAGCATTGGGTTTTCAGGTGAAAACTGAAAGAAATGAGCAAAGGAGCAAACTGAGCAGCCAGAGTCACCCAACACATTGGGGGTTTTGCCCCATAAAAGCAGGGAGGGAAGGAGACACGAGGAAAAATAAGAGGGGTGAATAGGAAGTATCCTAATTTTTCCTCTTCCAGTGTGCCTTCTATTTGGAAAGGGGGAAAACAGTCGTAAGGAATTAAGTGCAGGGCTGGAGTCGAGTCAGATGAGTTCAAGTGGTGGCTCTTTGTGTATCTTAGAAGATAACCCTGAGAGAAGCAAGCAGCTCCTCTTTCCTGTGCTGTGTCTGCCTCCCCTTTTCAAAAGCCCCACCAGCACTTATTCAAAAGTACTGCAGACTTTGATGTCTGGAGATGAAAAGCAGTTTTGAGGTAAGAAATCATGGTTTAGTCCTAATCTAGAAGAATCAGTGGCTACTAATGATAAGTGATTTAATTTCATGTGAGCAATTTTTGTCTCTTTATGGGTTTGTTTTACGAGGTACTTATAAGGTCAAACAGTGTTAAGTGAATAAATGAAGAGTATTTCTTGTGGAAAAAGTGAGTAAAAATTACCTTTTCCCCCCACCACCACCATGACCTCCTCCCAGTTTGCAATTACTTAATGCATTTTCCCTACTTTAGTCAGATGCAACCCCAGCACTGAGAAAACTGCACACTTCACACCCGTTCACTGAAGTAAATTTATTCTGATTTATCTCGCACACTTGTCAAAAGCTGTGCCAAGATGGATACACAAACCATTTTCTTGGATTGGTTCGAGTTAATCATATTAATGTATTTGCTTTATTGGCTTTGGGGGGGTTCCAAGTGGAAATGATTGAAGTAGGGTCCAAAAGCAGCTTTGTTTCAGTGCCAGTTCTGGTGCTAATGTGAGTCCCATTGGGTTCTCCTGTCCCTGTCAGTGGGCCTGAACTTCCACATCAGCTCATCATCAATTTATTTCTGGAAGATGCTTAATAATTCAATTATTTAGAATGTGAAAGGAAAGCAAAACATGGCCTTGAGTCTGCAAAACGAAAGTGGTGCTCACCCGCTGCAGTCAGGGGAGCTTGGGGGGTCCACGCAGGCTGAAAAGCAAGTTATTCAGGGAAATATATAGGAAATATATGGGAAATATGCAGGAAATGCTGTGCAGTGAGGCAACAAATTCAGCATTAAAAGCTGAAGAAGTCCATCCCACAAACATCTGCGTTACCAGCACTCTGCAGAGGGAAAATGTTACCCCTTAAAGAGTTGCCCATCAAGCAAAACTCCCAGCTCTGCCCCAGTGCAAAACCTAAATGGACAGAGGATATGCAAAAGAAAAAAGCAGAAGTTACTGTGACAAATACATCCTTTATTCTGCTGCTCCAACCATTTCCAGACGTTTCAAAAGCTGTTATTTGGCTTCCTTGGATTGTTCTGAGCTTTCCCAGTACCAGATTTGCTGCAGTTTCTGGCTCAGCCGGGTCCCGCAGGCCGGGCTTACAGAGACCGTGCTTTGGGATGGAGCAAAACACCTCAAACCCCTCTGCTTAGTGATGCAAGTCGGGGCTTGCAGCAAGCACAGCTTTAATCGGAGTGAAGCACTGGGGGTGCAGTTCAGAGGCAGAGCTGAGGGCACAGATCTCTTGCTGGAGCTCTGCTGAGGGTGGGAAAAACAAACAAGGCCATCCCGGCGTCCCTGTGCGCGCACCAGACACATTCAGTGATGTTGCTGCCGAGCTTTTCCGTAATTTTGTTTGCTGTTAGATCTCCAAGTGCTTTGCAGAGGAGTTTCTCCCGTGCAGGGATGTTACCCAGCCTGGATTTCCCCCACACCAGCAGCAGGATCCAGAACAGGGCTGCTCTGGGCCCACACTGAGATCTGCTTGTTCCTCTTTTCCCTACAAGACCCTTTCTTTAAAATATCTTTGTACTGAGAGCAAAGATTGAGATACCACCAGCTGTGTGCCTCAAAAAGTGTTCATATCCTGGGAAACAGATAAAAACAAAGCCACAGACGGATGACTTTTACAGGAAAGGGTTTCAGCCATTTCCGTATCTGTGGCTCTGTCTCCGTGCTCTGGTTCCTGGGACCTCGCGATGGAAATCGCTTTGGATTAAAGCTTTTGGAGCTGCACAAGACAACAGGACATCCACACATGCAAAATGGTCACAGCTTTAAAAGGTGAATTCAGTGACCGGTCCTTCCCCTGCCAGTCCCTTCCTTTGTGGCTCCCTGCTTTCTGCACACCGATTTCCTCTTCTTTTCTCACGGAGGTGACCGAGATTAAAGCTTTACTGGGGATGATTACTCAGGAAAGTCCCACTTTCTAAATCTGCTTCTAATTAAAAAGGGGTGGGAGAGGAGGAAGGGAAAAAAACCCTCCTTACTGTACACACAGGCAGCCTAATCCATCCTGCTGACTTTCATAGGCATGAGCCCCTAGCACAGAATTAATAAACTATTTTCCAAGATTTATGTTTCTTAACCCTCGTCACCCCAGAGATTTTTTCGGATGTGAGCCGTGGATGTCACTTCAAGGAAAGATGGGCATCTGACTTTAGCCTGGACATCAGTTTATTTATGAGGGAGGGGGGCAGGAGTTCAAGCCTTGTGTTCGTAACAGGGCTAAGCAAACAGCTCCAGCCCAGCCTAAGCCATTCCAAACACACGGAGGAGCTGGAAACCCAACTCCCCTCCATGGCTGGAGTTCACGTTTAGGTTGGGATTTCACTCCATTCCCAAATGTCACTTTATCCCTGCTTTTCAGGAGCTTATTTTCAAGGATTTATGAAATGTGAGATGACAAACCTGGTGCAATAATGTTGTGGGGATTTTGCCCTCAGCTCACCCTAGGAAATGCTCGGCACGAATGGTGTGGAGGTGCCTTCCCAGAACGGGCTTATTTCCCCCAGGAAAAGGAAAATCTGAGCTGTGTGTCATTAAGATGAAAAATTCAAAGAGGGTGGGAGGGGACTGAGAAGATCATTAATAAGAATTGGTAAAAAAAAATATAATAAAATGCAAGATTTCATTTGTCTGGGAAAAAAGAAGATGCAAAAATGAAAAAAGAAATGAACTCAGAGGAGGACAGAGCAGCCCTACCAGGATTTGCCTACAGGCTGCACCCAGACTTGTGCTGCCTCCANGCTTAGTGATGCAAGTCGGGGCTTGCAGCAAGCACAGCTTTAATCGGAGTGAAGCACTGGGGGTGCAGTTCAGAGGCAGAGCTGAGGGCACAGATCTCTTGCTGGAGCTCTGCTGAGGGTGGGAAAAACAAACAAGGCCATCCCGGCGTCCCTGTGCGCGCACCAGACACATTCAGTGATGTTGCTGCCGAGCTTTTCCGTAATTTTGTTTGCTGTTAGATCTCCAAGTGCTTTGCAGAGGAGTTTCTCCTGTGCAGGGATGTTACCCAGCCTGGATTTCCCCCACACCAGCAGCAGGATCCAGAACAGGGCTGCTCTGGGCCCACACTCAGAGCTGCTTGTTCCTCTTTTCCCTACGAGACCCCTTCTTTAAAATATCTTTATACTGAGAGCAAAGATTGAGATACCACCAGCTGTGTGCCTCAAAAAGTGCTCATATCCTGGGAAACAGATAAAAACAAAGCCACAGACGGATGACTTTTACAGGAAAGGGTTTCAGCCATTTCCGTATCTGTGGCTCTGTCTCCGTGCTCTGGTTCCTGGGACCTCGCGATGGAAATCGCTTTGGATTAAAGCTTTTGGAGCTGCACAAGACAACAGGACATCCACACATGCAAAATGGTCACAGCTTTAAAAGGTGAATTCAGTGACCGGTCCTTCCCCTGCCAGTCCCTTCCTTTGTGGCTCCCTGCTTTCTGCACACCGATTTCCTCTTCTTTTCTCACGGAGGTGACCGAGATTAAAGCTTTACTGGGGATGATTACTCAGGAAAGTCCCACTTTCTAAATCTGCTTCTAATTAAAAAGGGGTGGGAGAGGAGGAAGGGAAAAAAACCCTCCTTACTGTACACACAGGCAGCCTAATCCATCCTGCTGACTTTCATAGGCATGAGCCCCTAGCACAGAATTAATAAACTATTTTCCAAGATTTATGTTTCTTAACCCTCGTCACCCCAGAGATTTTTTCGGATGTGAGCCGTGGATGTCACTTCAAGGAAAGATGGGCATCTGACTTTAGCCTGGACATCAGTTTATTTATGAGGGAGGGGGGCAGGAGTTCAAGCCTTGTGTTCGTAACAGGGCTAAGCAAACAGCTCCAGCCCAGCCTAAGCCATTCCAAACACACGGAGGAGCTGGAAACCCAACTCCCCTCCATGGCTGGAGTTCACGTTTAGGTTGGGATTTCACTCCATTCCCAAATGTCACTTTATCCCTGCTTTTCAGGAGCTTATTTTCAAGGATTTATGAAATGTGAGATGACAAACCTGGTGCAATAATGTTGTGGGGATTTTGCCCTCAGCTCACCCTAGGAAATGCTCGGCACGAATGGTGTGGAGGTGCCTTCCCAGAACGGGCTTATTTCCCCCAGGAAAAGGAAAATCTGAGCTGTGTGTCATTAAGATGAAAAATTCAAAGAGGGTGGGAGGGGACTGAGAAGATCATTAATAAGAATTGGTAAAAAAAAATATAATAAAATGCAAGATTTCATTTGTCTGGGAAAAAAGAAGATGCAAAAATGAAAAAAGAAATGAACTCAGAGGAGGACAGAGCAGCCCTACCAGGATTTGCCTACAGGCTGCACCCAGACTTGTGCTGCCTCCACACAATTTGCCTTTACCAGAGACAAAAAAAGTCCCCATTGCTTCCTTTTTGTCTCTGTTCTCATTATTATTACATTTTACTGATAATGCAGAGCACCTGAGCTGTGTGTCCATATTCCCCCAGTCCCAGGAAGAGAGGATACTCATGGTTTTTCAGTGTGAACTTCAGATCAGGGGTAAGTCAAAGGCTTCACTCATCTCTATGTAATATTCTTTTAACTGACGTGATTTGCTGAAGCTTTTAGAGAAGAGCTATTCTCACACGAATGAAGCAGTTTCTCCCTCAAAATTCCCTGCTGGCCTCCCACAGCAGTTTCCCAATCCTCTGCCCATTTTAATTTCTGTTTTCTGTGTTATCAAAGCAGAGACCTGCCTAAAATTGTTTCAGGCCAGGTTGGACAGGGCTTGGAGCAACCTGAGATAGTGGAAAGTGTCCCTGCCCATGGAGGGGGTGGAACTGGATGAGCTTTAAAATCCCTCCCATCCCAAACCATTCCATGGTTCCGTGATTCCTCACAGGCAGCAGCAGTTTGAGGCACAGCAGAACTTTCAGGAATGCCAATATCCCAAACCTAGGCCAATAAAATTTCTTTTAACTCCATCATAGCCATGTACCCAATGTCTCTTTTCTCCCTGGCTCTTTTCAAATTGTTTTTCCATCACTCCCCTGCATCTTTGAGTCCCAGGTGTTCAGCAGCCACTGGGATGCCCCTGCCCTGTGCCACCTGAAATTCCTGCAGGGAAAGAGGGAATACCAGCAGCCAGGAGGGAAAACCTTTATTCCTGGAATTCCTTATGGAGCCGCATGCTCAGAACACTGGTTGGGCAACAACTAAAATTGAAAATCTACTGTGAATTATCACTGGGGTCAGCACAGGCTTGGTGGCTTTGTGACCACATGGCAGGAAATAAAAAGAAGAAAAAATTAAGAAGCATTAAAAAAAGAGAAAAAGAAGGAAAAAAAGGAGAAGGAAAGAAAAGAACAAATAACTCATCAGTAAGAGTGACAGCAGCATCTTGGTTTCACACAAAAGAAGGAAGTCTGATGCTCCGCTGGATGCTTTGCAGCCATTCTCTCCTAGCACAGCGACAGGAAAATCCAAAATAAAGATATCTGGCCAAAATCCCTTTGCTACTACTCGGATGTCAAGGTAGTAGTGAGGTAGGAGTAATATTGTACCAACTCTGAGGTCGGGAGGGGAAGAGCTGAGGGCAGAGGCAGCAGAGCTGGTGGCTGCACCCCGCAACGTTGGGCACGTTCATGTGAAAACAACCACGGGGATGTGTCCGTGCCACGTGTGTCTGCATAAATACCTGCCTGTGTTTATAACCCACCTCTCCCAGAGACACAAAGCTATCTCTGCTGATTTATGCTGTGGATCTGGCATCTCTGCAAGGTCAAAGCGACGGAGCTGAGGTCTGTGGAGCTGCTCCAGATTTACGCGAGTCTAATAAAGATCAAAATCTGGCCCTGGGTATTACCCTGCCTATTCACGAGAGTATTTTTATGTTTCTGTTATCTCCTGCCTTCCTACATTCCTGAAGAGTTTTCCTCCTCACATACTTGGACGACAAGATTTGCTCTAATCACCTAATCTTGGCCCTTTTTTCAGAGGAGGGAGAGCTGATAGCTGGGTTCCATTACAAAAATGACAGCGTTTTATGGCTGCTACTATCTAAAAACCCCGATCTGATTCTCAGCCACTGCTGAGCATCTAATTCTATTCATGAAATCCTGCAGAAGTTCCACTTCACTCAAATATTTCACTGAGAAGCTAAAAAAGTAAATTATTCAGAGTTAGGGAGGAAGCCAGTTCTGTCTGGAAACTGCACTTCCAGCAATGGCATCCTTCTCTGTGTGTGTGAGATGAACTTGGCATTATCCTTCAAAACATGAGCATAACCCAAAAATCCTAGTGGTCAGTTCTTTAAGCATTAAAAAATACATCACAGTTGGGGGGGCTGGGTTGGTTTGGTTTGTTTTTTTGGGTTTTTGGGGTGTTATTTCTTTGTTTTTATTGCAGGTGATGCAGGGATCTGCTCGTTGATTCTCCAAGTTCCATTTTAGGAAACGCAATTTGGGAACTTTCTGCAATAATTTTTCCATGAAGTCTGAAAGATATTGAGCAAAACACACGGTTCATAGAGGAGAAGAGGAACCAAAATCAAGATTTTAGAGGTTCCCATTGGAAAACATAACTCTTTGTACAGCTGATATCCAAGCCATGGATGTGGCATCCCCGAGGCCCTCAGGGGATTGGTTCCAGTGGCAGGTTGAGATTCCAAGAGTTCCCAGGGCCTGGGCACTCATCCACTCCCTCACCCATTGCAGCAC
The DNA here is from genome assembly GCA_013397175.1 of Platysteira castanea. NCBI lineage: Eukaryota > Metazoa > Chordata > Aves > Passeriformes > Platysteira > Platysteira castanea. The sequence goes on along the minus strand of VYXC01011223.1, from coordinate 26,082 downwards.
TTACTTCCATCTGCAGAAACACTTATTCGTGCTCTAAATGTTACTGGAAGCCTTTAACACACCTGATTTTTATAGTTCTTGGAAGGGTTTTAGAGGGGAAAAAAGTGCAAATTACCTTCCATACCTTGTTTAAGAATAATCTGTTCGGCCTCAGCACAGGATGATTTTTTTCTCTCCACTTTTTCATTCTGCCAATCTGTCCTTATCTAAGTGAAATAATTGTGAAAAGGCTCATTCCAGACATAGCCCCTTTCACCAGTAATTTTAAGCCACAGTTTAACCTAAGATATTTTCTGCAGTGAGAGTCTTTATGCCTCCAACCTGTGAGTGCCAGCTGGCTCTAGCTGGAAAGGAAGAAGGAATATAAAAGTTGCAAAATCGTTTTTGAAGACTCTTCCCCCCACCTGAATCCTGATGAAAGATGTTTTGTGAGTACTGAATGAGCTTTTTTAACACCTGACCTCAGAGATTCAGCACAAATAAAGGAGGGGAGGGGGAGGCAGATTGATTTGGGCTGATGCACGGCCAAAGGGGAACAAAGCTCCTTGCAGGCTGGTGTTCCCAGAGACACAACGAAATAAAAATGTTATCTCCCTTTTTGCGGTAATCTCTGATTAGAACGTTTAATCAATTAGCATTGCTGTTGTCAAAACTTGCTCCCGACAAAGGATGAGAAAAGCTGCCCGAGGGGGATCCCAATCCCAAACCTCGCAGGAGGTGGGAGACTCGTCCCTGCAAGAAACCTCCCGTTCTACCCGGGTGCTGTGTGGTGAGCTGAGAACACGGATCCTGCCTCATCCAGCTCCGGAGCGCTCAGAGAATGCCAGATAACCCCGAGAAGAAGAAAAGCTGAAAGCCAAGAATCGCCAGTGTCAGATTTCACTAAAAAAGGTGTCTTTTTCTTTTCCCCCCTCTCAGAAAGCAGAGCACTTGTGATCTTTGGAGAGGGGGCTGCTGCTGTTTAAAAATAAAGCCCAAAACACAACGTGGTTTGAGGGCAGCTGTGAAAAACTTGCTGAGTGTTTTCCTTGCTCCGTGAGTCACCTGGGGTTCGGTCGCTCAGAGCTGGTCTTTATTGGAATTCCAACAAAAATGACAAGAATTCTTTTCCTCTTTTTTCTTCCCAGTGAGGTTTATTATCTCTCTCATTAACACAACCTTTGTGTTATGGAGTTCTCCGAGGTCTTGGACAAGAACAGGATCTCATTGTGCTAAGTGCTGTACAAACATATAATGGCTAAAACAAACAGGCAGGAGAGCGGGAGACAAAGAGGAGAAGGCAGAAAATACAATGGCTCCCATTTCATACACGGCAACCCCAGAGAGGTCACAGGACTTTCCTACAGCACAGGACAATGTCCAGGGCTTAAAAATTCACCCATATTTCCTGTGGGAGAGTGCACAGCATTAACCACAGGATCACCTTTCCTTCCCACCCACCTGTCTGCTGGAGAATGCACAGTGTTTCCTCAAAGGCAGCAGGTTTTGTCCTTGTCCCTGTCCCTGTCCCTGTCCCTGTCCCTGTCCTCATCCCTCCACCAAAACCCTCCTCAGAGGCTTCTCCCTGCAGGTGCTGAGCCCTGTGCAGAGCTCACCCATCCTCTGCCCTGTGCAGGAACTGCCTCAGCAGAGAAATCTGTCCATTGATTTCTCTGCACCACGGGCACAACTTGGCTGTGGTGTGATCTTGGGGCCAGGCCAGCTGCGTGTGTTAACCAGGGGTATTTCTTCACAAAATCCAATGTAGGCCATGGTAAACAAATGCATGTGGATGAGGATTACTTCTTTGGGGGCAGAGGCTTTTGGTGGGGTTTTTCTGCATTGTTTCATATGAGGCTGCTCCGCAGAAAACAAATCACCAATTTGGGACGAGGAGAAAGTATCTTCTTGCCTTAAAGCTGCCAAGGAGCAGGCGGAGCCCTGCAGCCCCCAGAGGAAAGGAAAGACAAACCCGGGGATTGTTCTCATGTCAGAGCTGCAGAGCAGCGAGATTTAATGTGTTGGGGTTTTTAATGAGTTGCAGAAAGAAGTGGACAGTGAGGTGATGAAATTTCCTGAAGTGCTGACAGCCCAAGACGTTCTGACTTAGTTATGGGAAATGCTGGAATATGCATGTTAATTGGGATGACTGTTTGGGGCTGTATTCAAGCGTGCAGCATTCTTGGAAAGAGCTGCACTGGTTTCATGTGCACCTTTTTGATGTGGTGTTCATTCCTGAGCCACGACTCCGGCTCCCCGGCACTGGAGAAGACAAACAACCACGGGGAGCATGGCAAGAGCAAAGCTGGAGAGGCCCAGGCTGGGTTAGGAAGGGTCTGAAGGGATCTCTGAGTCCTGTAGGAGACCTCCTAGGACAAAATAAGGGAAATCAGGAGCCACCAGGAGCAGGAGCAATGAGCTCTGAACCCCTCAGAAGAAGGAGCTGACAGCTCTCCCACTCCTCTTTGCATAAAGCACCCAAATTTCACACTCCAAATCAGGGCTAAAAGCTCTGGACGGAGCCCCACGTCATTTCCTACCCTCACATCACTCAGCCCAGGATCTCTCGCGTACTAAAAAGAAAAATTAATTAAAACTGGCAGTAGATCTGTCAGTGGGATGGGGTGAAACACTGACAGAGCCCTCTCAGCAGCTGCAGAGCAATGGCACGACCGGGACAGCCGGAGCTGCAGCCGGGACAGGAGCAGCAGGGCAAGCCTGGGATGTTCCCAAATGAAAGATCAGCTGCACAGTGGCGTTCCCCAAACAGGCTGGAAAAGTGACAGCCAGGCAAAATTCAGCAGAACATGATGGATTCATGTGGGCTGGGGAGCACAGTGGAGTCATTCAGCTGCTCAGAGCTCTCCACAACAACAGTTTGGGAAATGGCTGGCTGGGTGCTGGAATTAGGAATTGAAAAGGCTAAAACCATAACCAAAAGGCCGTGAAAAATGGTGGAATTCACACCAGAAATGCAGACTAGGAAAATATTTGGTGTGGTTACTGTTTATTTACTGTTTTGTTTTGTCAGGGGGTTTTTATTCATTCACACTCCTCCAATTCCAGCTTGTAAAGATCCAAATATTCAAAGCAGCTCCTTGAATTGATGTTGTTTTACCATTTCCAAATCTAATGCTGAGATCTGTCAGAATAAGCTGATTGTGCTAGAGAAGGCTTTGTCAGAATTAGGAACCCAGAGCAGTTTTCTGAACTGAATCACACCCCAACTTTCACAGATTTCTGACAGAAAGGCAACAATCTACTCCCGAAAATCCAGCATGGCCCCATCCCCATTTTATGTCAGGATTTAATATGAGTAAATCTGAATTTACTGACACACAGCGAAGTTTGAAGGACCCAGAAATAAACTGAATATGAGCACTTCTGCAGTCAGAGCTGACAATGGGTTATTAAAAGAGCCATATTCAAACCTCAGTGCCATGTGTTACTCATTCCTCTAATAGTCCAGAGCCTGTTGTGTTAGACAAGGGTGTAATAAGGACACGTTGTCCCAGACTTTGTGTTTCCCAACATTTTGTTAACTGGACACATTTCTGCGGGTTAACAATCTCGCTTGTTTTCTGATGCTTCCACTCAATTGCAAAAGCAGCTGAGAGGGAAAAAAAAAAAAGAAATTGCAAAGAAAGACTGAAAGAAAAGCCAAGAAACCCTTCTGTGGAAGTGTAGGTGTTTGGACATGAGAGCCTTTTGGCAACTTCAGACGCTGGGCTTTTGTTTTTCTAGGTGTTTAAAGAAAAGCAATTACCTCTGTGATGACACTTAATATGCCAAGATTCAGCCTTGAGCAATTTTTTATGGCTGAGTTCTGAACTGCAGAAAGTACAGAGCACGCTGGATCCACTGAAAGATGTTTTGGGGCGGCCGTTCTGACAGGAAAACTGTGGTTACGCTGGCATCTGAAAATCCCGGAAAAAAGACAAATAAGAGAGAAAAAACCAGTGGTTTCGGGGGGTGGAAAGGCTGCATCACTGGCTGCAGAGGGATAATAAATGGGCTGAGATTCTTGGCCTGTTTGAAGCTTATCTTCGAATTTTGAGGCAGATTTTTCCCCCTTTGTGTTTGTTTCTTCCAACAGCGAACATGACCTTCACTGAGGGGATGGAAGGAGCGGGAGCAGGAAATGTGAGAGAGGCAGAAAGTTTGAGGTTTTGGGGGTTTTGCAGACCCTGGGCAGCAGCTCTGAGCAGGGCAGGGGTTTATTCCTGCCCCTGTGCTCAGGTTGGGATCTGCACCCCATTCCCAAAGCTGCAGTGGGGACACCTGGGACCCCCCGGAGTGGGCACTGACCCTGCAGGGCTGGACCCCAAATTAATCCTGGGAACATGCAAGTGGCTTGTGCTTCCTCGACTCCAGAGGGGTCGGGGAGGGGTTTCCTTATCCAGCAGCATTTGGGACAGGACTCTTGGCAAAGCAGGAATGCCCCAGACATAAATCCCGGGTCTCAGGGACACCCCGTGTTTTGAGTGGGGTTCTAGCAGGGCTGTCAAACTCACCCTGGTGTAAATCGGGCAAAAGGCAGCATTAAACAGGAAACCATCTAGAGGTCTCCATCTAATACGTGCTTTAGAACATATATTTGACATCAGGAGGGTTTTTTAATCTAAGGAATTAATTAACAGAAATAAAACTTCAAGATGCTCTAGGAAAAAACAAGAAAAGGTGCCTGAAACATGGGAGATACTGGGGAGTGTTCCCATAATCTGACATCCACCCCTTTCTTTGTAGACCAGAGAAGGGGAATCACTGTGCAAAATCAAGGTTAGAATGGAAATTCCTTCTTCCACCCAGCCTGATTTTCCCCTCCACATCTCGATCAGTATTTTCCCTGCTGTTCCAGTAACTGTAAACTGTCATTCCCTGAGCCCACAAGTTACAACACCCAGTGATGTTTTCAGATATGCTCCTGTTGTTTATTTTAAGGCTATGTCTAAATGTAGCTTTCTAATTGCTTCATGGAAAAACAAGTTTACTTTATGGTTTGAGGGTGTAAGGCTGGGGATCGTATTACTCTGTGTTTGTCTAAGAGTGACTATTTAAATGGTTGTGATAAGCTACCAAACCTGCAGAGCTGCAATTAAGATGTTTCCAGAAGTTGTGCCCTGTCAGTCAGCACAAGGTGCAACAGATTTTTGTTAAAACGCTGAGCTGAGATGTTGGGAAATTTTCAGAATTAAATGTCTGCTAAAATAATCCCAATTTTTTTTTTTCCCAGCATCAAAATACCAGGGTTTGGTTGTTTTGTGGGTGTTTTCAATTTTTCTTTTGATGTTTTAATAAAAATATGTTTAGGAAATGTGATCAAAAGTTAGATGCTTTTTAAAAAGGGTTTTTAAAAGCGACGGTAAATAGCACATTTGAGTCCATGTCTATAACTATAATAAATAAAAAAGCGAGAAATATACATTTAAGCTGATTAAAATAAATATAAATTGGTAAAAAAGAAATACTAAATGATGAAAGCTCTTTATTTTTAAGCAGAATAGAGTCAGTGAGGTGAATGGATATTGAGGTACTGATGATTCTGATCTGATGATGTTCGAATAAACGCCAAATGCAAAAGGAAAATCTGCTTTCAGCCTTCCCAGAACTTGGAACGGAACGCAGCAGCTCCCGCTCCCGATCCCAGCCCGCTGCACTCCCAGCGCTGCAGAAGAAGATGTTTATTCCAACTCGCAGAGCCCAGGAAGATCCTCCTGGCGCTGGCTACAAAGCCATTACGCAGGTGATTAACCCATTAATTTTCAAATGCCTGCGCTGCCGAACGCGCCGGAACAAACGCGAGGAGGATGAAAGCAGAGCTCGCAATTACTGCTGGCGGAGGAGCCCGCCCGGATTTCGGGGCCGGCCCTTTCTCTGCCCTTTGGGGCAATTCCGCTGCAGTTGCACCGAGCCATTGGCCACATCTGAGGCAGCTCCTGCGAGCCCCGCGCAGGATCCCGCCGGCTCCAAGCGCTTGCGAGCGGCGAGGCTGAATCCACCAGCCTCAATTGAAATGGAGATTTGGCTGGATATTGCATTTCCTCGGACTCAGAATGCAAATTGCCGCCGACTTAGGCAGATCCAGCTTTGGATGTGGGAACTGTGATTCCAAAGTCATTCAGTCAAATGGGAGTCGGGGACCCGCAGCTCGGTTTCTGTTTCAACCGCTGGTTATAGCGCGAAGGGCAGACAATAATCTTTCTATTCTCTTGTCATTGCGTTAACCAGCTTTTAATTTAAGGCTGTGTCACTTCAGGAATGATTTGAGATCTCGGCAGTGGAGATTCTCCTCCGTGCAGTTGCTGTGAATACATGAGCACGGAGAGATGTACACACACCACTTAAAAATGTGCCTGGAATCAGATCTCAAGGGCTCCTCTGCCGCTGTTTGATGAAGATATAATTGGGAGAAGAGAAAGAGAGATTGTTTGGAGGTAACCAAAGAAACCCTGGCAGTACCCATCTTTTAAATCATCAGCTACCTTGAACATGGGTAATAAAACACATGTTTCCAGAGTGCAGCAAATTGTTTTAAAGACATCGCTCCCAACACATGAAACTCTGGATAACCAGAGTAAATTTTAAGGCTGAAAAAGTTGTTATCAGCTTCTGGTGTTCCCCTTTAAACACAGATGTGTTTTTCCCATTTAAGGCAGATTGGATTGTTTTCAGATCTCAGTTTTAACAGTCCAGAAACTTCAGTGGAACAACAACAACCTAAAAACTAAAAACATTTTGTCTTGCGCCATTACGAACACCTGCACTCAATAAACCAGAATTTCAATCATCGCTCTTTTTTTCTTCTTCTTTTTTTTTCTTCCTTGTACCGAGACATTCATTTCACTTGGATTGTGGCAGTGAAAAACTCACTGTCGTTTGCATTTCTACTTTTTTCATTCCTGGCACCACAAAATCTGGGAGGCGGTGGTGGGGATTTTAATTATATAAGATAATTCTTTTAATTGGAAAACTTAATATCCCTCTGTTTATACTTTCGTACATTTTGATTTGTAAAAAAAAAAAAGTCCTGTTTGTTTGTTTTATAAAATCCAAATTTGGCCTGAACAAGCCCCTAGAAGAGACAGTTAATAAAATTACTGAGTATTTATGCTTCTCCCTAAAGATTGCACAGCGCTAGCAGGAGAATACACAGATGAAGGAGTGTCTGACTCTCTCAAATCCAAAGCTGGATGATCTCATGTTTCTCCTGCCTTTTTGTAGTGTTGTTGGAAAGCTTTGCCTAAAAAATCATAAATAAATACAAGAGGAGACAAGAGTTGATTTGTCTTTCTGACGGAGACACAGAATCTGTGGTGGCTGGAAAATGCTGGTGTTCCCTCAGGTCTGTAGGGTCTGTGCCAGGGTCACCCCTCTGTTTCCAACAGAGGACAACCTGCACCACTCACATCCTGAGAAGGAGCCAGGGAAAGGAAACTGTTGGAGGGGAAAGAAGTGGAATTGGCTCTTGGAAACAACTTTTTTGCTCCCCGTGTTGTGAAACCAGTCCGTCAGTGAAAGTCTCAGCTTAGCTCGAGCTGCAGCTCCCAGTTGGAGCAGGACAGGAGGAGACAAACAGGGAGCAGGCACTGCGGAGGAGATGGGAGCTCCCAGCCTCTCCCCCCACACCTGGGCAGGGCTCCAGGGTCCGCTGAACGCAGCCCGGGGCTGCAGGCAGAGTTTAAAGCCGGCGTGGGGGCACCAGAGGTGAGCGGGGAGCCGGCCCGGCCGTGGGCTGCTGGGGAGAGCTGGAACTGCTGCTCCTCGCACCATCCCAGCCCTCCTGCTCCCTCGGCAGCCTTGGAGCAGGTGCCAGGCTGGGGAAAGCTGCCTGCAAAGCCGAGGAGCAGCTCTGCACCCAGCACCAGGCTGTGTGACAGCCACAGAGCACCTCCAGCACCTCCAGCATCGAGGGAAGGGCAGCAGATGATGCTTCAGACAAACATGATCCACCTGGGCTCCCAGACCTCATCCCAAACTGCTTTTCCTCCCAAACCACGGCCCGTGTAGAGCTAAGGAGGAGCCCTGTGGCTCCTTCAGGACCCTCTGGCCCCTGCAGCACGAGCTGCACCTGCAGGGATGTTCTGCCCCGGATCCAAGCCCCGGTGGGAATGCGGAGGTGGCTCGAGGGCAGCGATACCCCGTGATTTGCTCGCTGCTGGTCGCACTCTGCAGAAGCTGCTTCTCTTGGCATTTAGCGACTTGGAAGAGGGAACTCCTTGCGTTTTGCTGCGAACGGAGCTGCAGAACACAAACACACATGCACACAGAAATGGGATTTCGCATGCTGGCTTTTCTACCAGGAAAGAAAAGCAAGTGGGTAATCACTAACGATAATGTCACACTTGCAAGGAAGAATTGCTAGGGAGAAAAGCTTCTTGTGTTTCCCAGAAGGCTTCAGCAACTTTCATATTTATTGAGTATAATCTGCCTTTTGCATTATCCTCTTAGAATGCTACCACACCAATAACTCCTCTAATCGTGCCAGCAGCAATTCGGCTCCTGCCACTTTCTCCTTTGTAACTGACAGGTAGATGTTCAGGACAAGGAATTTTCCCTCTTTTCCCATAATCACAGATATCCTTAACTTGATCTATTTGAAACATGACCAAAGGCATCAAAATCTGGCTGAATAAACTAAGAATTTACGCTTGTGAATTATATATTTACACATAGGAATGAAAAAGTATTATTTTAAGCACAGAGGGAAGTGCAGAAGAAACAAAGGGAGCTTTATCTCTCTGTTGCTGTCTGCTCTGTGTTCTGCGGGTTTAGGTGGTACAGGTCATGCTCCAAGAGATCTGGTGGGAATTTTGGATCATGCAAAGCCTTTGTTACCATATTAGAGCTTGGGCTGATTAGGCCAGTTGTAATTGGGGTTAGGTCACAACGAGGTTGTCTCTGCTGGCCCTGCCCCAGGAATGATGGAGAAGCAGAGCCGGAGTTGGCACTGCAGACCAGAGCTGACCAAACTTTCCTGATTGCTCGAGCTCGAGATTTATTCCCCCCCAGAAAACTGTTTATGTAATTTTAAGACGATTTTCTTGGCGCACACGGAGCTGGCTCTTATTGTGCTGTAACGAGCAGCAGCCACCTCCCGAGCCCTCTCCTGCTCCCCCTGTGCAGAGCAGGGCTCTGGAATCCGAACTGCCGCAGATCCAAGCCTTGCCTGGGCTCTTATCTGCTGTGGGCCAAATGAAAACTCATTACTCAGAGCCTCCTGCACGCCGGAGCTCTGGTTGCTGTCTCAGCCCCTGTGTTGTGGCTGAGAACCATCTGGAGTAAATCAAATGAAATAAAACCTCTATTAACTGAACCTTAAATATCCAGAGCTTGCCATTATCACGGTCAAACACCCTGACATTGCAAAAATTGCTTTGCTTGGTACAAATCTCTGCTTGCCGCGTTTCCTCACCACTGTCACTGCTCTCGAGAAGGGACATTGAGCTGCATCCATCCTGAAATATTCTGCACCACGTTTTGATGCAGCACAGTTGGGGAAGTTGAGCAAAGCCGAGCCACTGGTGGGTTCAGAGTCCAGCTACAAACCAAACCCTTAAATCCCAAGAGCATCCCTGAGCATCGTGGTCTTGTTAGCACCACTGTTAAAAAACAAAAAACAAGCAATGAAAAAACAATTTGATTTGTCTATAGGATAACCGAGATTTTTGCAGATGAGGAGCAGTGGGGAGCTGCTGTCCAAGGAGCATTTCGGTGGAATGAATCGGGGTTATGCAGTTAGAGGAAAATGTGGATTTTTAATAAAAGCGCAGAAAATCTGAGTCAGTCTTTAACACGAAGCGAAATCCCTTATAGCAGACAACAGACAAACCTTCCCCGAAGTGCTTCCTCCCCAAAATCTCTGCAAGCAGCCACCTCAGAGTTAGACTTGCTGAATTTTTTATTTTTTTATATCTTAAAGACTCCAAATGAAGTTGCTTTAAATGTATTTTGTATGTGCGTAGGCAAAGATAACTCTTACATTAGAAAGACAGTTATATTCCGGGGGCAAATTATGGAAACAAGGCACTGTTGGATATTTCTAACTACCTTACATGCGTAGAAAGAGGAAAGTTCTACTAACGGTGGTGGAGGAGTTGGGGATTCTTCTTCCTTGTGATTTCTGAGAGTTTGTGCTAAATAAATCCATGAAAGAAGTCGCATGGATTTAATTTCATCATTTTCTGAACGAGCATCCTTCCAACATCTGCTGCGTTCTAAAGTACGATTTATTCTGAGTGTTACAACTCTCCGTGCAAATACATTTATACACACAAATAAAAATTGCTGCCCTCCTTAGAACGGCTTGGAACCGATACAATCGACAGAGGAATTAGGAGCATCCAAATAAATTCCCCACCCCTGCGGACCACGGCGGGGACGCCGATGGCGTTCACTCCTGAGCTAATATCGGCTCGAAATGCAATCGGGACATTGCGAACGCCGTGAAAGAACCCTGAGAGTAATTAAAAACTGGGGGGGGATGATGCCTGTAACCGTGGAGGGCTGGCTGGAATCCGGAGTGGAATGTGCTCGCTGCCCACCCCACTCACGCTCCGCGCCGTGGGTGAGAGGACAGGGATGGATGGAGGGATGGAAAAGCACGCTTGGGATGAGGATTTTCGCTGTCTCCGGATTCCTGCGGGATCCCCGCGGCTTTGGCAGCAGCCAGCCCTGAGCTCACGCCCAGCACGGCCGGCCAGGGACGCGACACCGCGGGAGGCAGCGCGGGGTGTCCCTGCTTGGGCACCGGGACAGCCGGAGCATCTCCCAGCTCAGCCAGCGGGCAGAGCTAAACCGAGCCCCAAACAGCTGCAGAGTCAGTCCCCGTCTTCCTTCTACCGAGTAAAAATAGTAAAAGTCCTTAATCTCACTTCAACAATTTTTTTTTTCGAAAAACAAAATACGAAAAACTAAATTTTCTTTGAAGAAATGGGGTTCGAAAAGTAAAAAAATCAGCCGGCTGATCTCGCAGAGTCTGGCACCCTCACGATCAATTTGTACCAAATCTGAGCCTGTAACTCAAAGGCTGTTTATTGATCGGTTTATTACAGCGTCCGGGATAATCAAAAAGAGATGGGAAATTACGGGAGACAAGCGGCAGTCGAGAAGCTGCGATCATTCAGGGGGGCTCGGGATAGATTTGGGAAATGATGACGTGGAACTGAATAGGAAAAAATAAGTGACAGAGGAGAATTGTAATTGTAGAATTGCATCCAGTGTGGGACACATCACACCGCCAATGCACTGCGTAAATAACAGGGTTTTTATAGGAGCTGCCTTTGGGCACGGGACAATTCAGCGTATTTCGCATTCAGTGTATTTCGCATTCAGTGTATTTCGCATCCCGCATTCCCTCTGCATTTCCAAGATTGATGGAAGGCAGCAGACGGAACACCGAAAACGAATCTACCTGAAAATGGACAAAATAAAATAAAATGCGCCTGTGAAAATAAGCCCGGCTGCTTGTTTGTGCGGGGAGGTGGGGACACTCTGGGAATAATCGGGTGCTCCAATCTAAGCCAAAGCAGCAGCTTTGAGCTTCTCACTCTCCACGCATTATTTCCCTGGCTGAGGTGAATCATGTTGGTTTATTCATCGCCCGGACAGGCAGGAAGGTGTGAGCCATTATTAGGATTCCCTGCAACAAGTTCGATGGAAACCGTTTGCAAACAGAAGGAGTCTGGGGGAGAGAGAGGGGGGGAAAAAAAGGTTTTAATGACATAGATCGTATTTTTTTCCCTTTCTCTGCCTCTTAACAATAAATAAATAAATAGAAGTCACCCCTGACGTTCCCCTCTCTGGGGAATCTCGGGGGTTCGTCCCTCTGCCCTCGGGGTGTGGGGGACGGGGAGGGTGACACCGGAGCCAAACCCTAAAGTATTTTGCCCACGTCTTTTCCAGTGGTGGATTTGGGGGGGTCCTGCGGCGGCTCCGAGCGGCTCCAGCAGGTGCCCGGGGGTTCTCCCCGCGGGGCCCGATCCTGCTCTCTGGGGGGAGCGGGGTCCGGCCCTGGCCTCCAGGACACAGAGGGACTCTCCCCGGGGTCCGGGCTCGCAGGGCAGCCCCGGAGTCCCGCATTTCTTCGCAGCCAGGGGCCGCGCATCACCTCCGAAATCCCCGTCTCCACGCGATCCTCTTGCCCGCGAGTTCTCTGCTCGTAAATTTAACCTCTCTACCAGCGCTTTCCTCCCTCGAACCTTCCCCTTGTGTTTATTTTAAAAGTTATTACAGTGGGGAAAAAACTTGTTGTCAATCCTTAAGGGCAAAACTGTTAATTGCTTTGAGCAGGAAGACATCTGATCTCTCCCAGCTATCCCCTGATTTTTGCCAAGCAGAATAAATATCTGCTGGTGAATCAAATACCTGCGCAGAGACAGGCAGAGAACAACCCTCGGCGGGTGCGAGAGGAGACGCTGGCACCGTGCAGCGAGCACGGTTCGTTGTGCGCTCGCTGTCCAAACGAGCGGATGACACCGGTGCGATCAATGGGGACCACTGTCGGGTGACACAGGGGACAATTACAACGCGTGATTGCACTTAGCGCAGCTCGGCTCCATCGCTTCCACCTTCCCCGCGCACCGGGAGCCGGGGCAGAGCCCCCCGCCCCCTTCCCGGCTCTGCGGGACGCGTCCCCCCGAAGGATGCTCCGGGAAGGGTCCCCTCTCAAACCACTCCCTGGCTCCGCCGCCGAGAGCTGTCAGCCAAAACGGCTTCGGGAATCCGGAGGGCGATCTAGATCGAGGCGTCGGTAACCAGCCCTGATCCCTCGGAAGCTCTGATGTTCAGCTCGCTTTAATTCCTTTCTAGCGTCTGGAGATAAACGCGCATTACTGTTAATGCAACGCCTTTCTCTTGGCTCCGGGTCTCATCTGGGGCAAGGCGATGGAACAATCATCTCCCAGCCTCTGACACATCAAACATTCCCTCGGTGTGCACCTCGTTCGGGGGCAAAACTTACACTTGAAGCCCACTCTGATTCCATTTTCCTGCCTTTCTTTCTCGAGGCAAATCGGGAGCCTTATCTTCCTTCCCTGAAGGATGTCCGCACGCCAACCTCACGGCGGCTCGTTAAAAAAGAAATCTCCTGTCTCTAGCAAACGGATTATTAACCAAAATGGTCATAAAACGAGGGGGAAATGCTCGTGGGGTTTTCCCTCTCGGAGAATAAACGCTCTCCCCGCTGCCCACGGGCGTTTCGTCCTCGCGAGGTGTCTGTGAGGGACAGGGGCTGGTGCTTGACGGGGACTGGGAACACGGGACATCACTCGTGTAATGGTCCCGGTGAGCTCCCTCCTGATTTACACCGATGANCGCTGCTGCTGCTGCTGCTGCTGCTGGAGCCGGTCAAACTGCACAGCCACTTCCCCCAGGAGCTTCCCTTTCATCTCCCCGCTCCTGGCGCCTGCAAAACAGCCTCAGTTTGTCTGCAGCGTCTGTCTTCCCCCTGCTCTCCCTCCCTCCCCGCCCCGCTCCAGCTGAGAGCCCCAGGAGCGGGGCGCGCAGAGCCCTCCCCGGCTCACAGGGCTGATGCTGCAGGAGGGAGGGGGAGAGGCGGAGGGGCACGGGGGGCTGGGGGCTTTCTGGGCATNACTTGTTGTCAATCCTTAAGGGCAAAACTGTTAATTGCTTTGAGCAGGAAGACATCTGATCTCTCCCAGCTATCCCCTGATTTTTGCCAAGCAGAATAAATATCTGCTGGTGAATCAAATACCTGCGCAGAGACAGGCAGAGAACAACCCTCGGCGGGTGCGAGAGGAGACGCTGGCACCGTGCAGCGAGCACGGTTCGTTGTGCGCTCGCTGTCCAAACGAGCGGATGACACCGGTGCGATCAATGGGGACCACTGTCGGGTGACACAGGGGACAATTACAACGCGTGATTGCACTTAGCGCAGCTCGGCTCCATCGCTTCCACCTTCCCCGCGCACCGGGAGCCGGGGCAGAGCCCCCCGCCCCCTGCCCGGCTCTGCGGGACGCGTCCCCCCGAAGGATGCTCCGGGAAGGGTCCCCTCTCAAACCACTCCCTGGCTCCGCCGCCGAGAGCTGTCAGCCAAAACGGCTTCGGGAATCCGGAGGGGGATCTAGATCGAGGCGTCGGTAACCAGCCCTGATCCCTCGGAAGCTCTGATGTTCAGCTCGCTTTAATTCCTTTCTAGCGTCTGGAGATAAACGCGCATTACTGTTAATGCAACGCCTTTCTCTTGGCTCCGGGTCTCATCTGGGGCAAGGCGATGGAACAATCATCTCCCAGCCTCTGACACATCAAACATTCCCTCGGTGTGCACCTCGTTCGGGGGCAAAACTTACACTTGAAGCCCACTCTGATTCCATTTTCCTGCCTTTCTTTCTCGAGGCAAATCGGGAGCCTTATCTTCCTTCCCTGAAGGATGTCCGCACGCCAACCTCACGGCGGCTCGTTAAAAAAGAAATCTCCTGTCTCTAGAAAACGGATTATTAACCAAAATGGTCATAAAACGAGGGGGAAATGCTCGTGGGGTTTTCCCTCTCGGAGAATAAACGCTCTCCCCGCTGCCCACGGGCGTTTCGTCCTCGCGAGGTGTCTGTGAGGGACAGGGGCTGGTGCTTGACGGGGACTGGGAACACGGGACATCACTCGTGTAATGGTCCCGGTGAGCTCCCTCCTGATTTACACCGATGAGGGGAGGGAGGAGGGTGTTGGACAGCCCCCTGCCCCAAACCCACCATCCCCAGCTATCCCAGACTGACGACGCTGTGGAATTTCGTGGCTGGGATGCTGCTCCCGGCTTGACGGATACAGGAGCGAGGATGCTGCGGCACTGCCTGCCCGACACCTCCCTCCGCCTCCAGGCTAGGAAAAGCGAGGCGGGGGTGGGCCCAGGGGTAGCCTGGAGCCCGGGGGAGGCAGAGGGGGAGGCGGAGCTGGCCGGGACGGGCCGTCGCTGCTGCTGCTGCTGCTGCTGCTGGAGCCGGTCAAACTGCACAGCCACTTCCCCCAGGAGCTTCCCTTTCATCTCCCCGCTCCTGGCGCCTGCAAAACAGCCTCAGTTTGTCTGCAGCGTCTGTCTTCCCCCTGCTCTCCCTCCCTCCCCGCCCCGCTCCAGCTGAGAGCCCCAGGAGCGGGGCGCGCAGAGCCCTCCCCGGCTCACAGGGCTGATGCTGCAGGAGGGAGGGGGAGAGGCGGAGGGGCACGGGGGGCTGGGGGCTTTCTGGGCATCCCTGGGACCCGGCCGTGGCCCCCAGAGCCGGCCCGGTCCCTCCGAGCCCCGACGGCCGAGCCCCGGGGACCGCCCGCCCCGGGACTGGGGTCTCACCGGGGACACAAAGGGGGAGCCCGGCGCAGGGGGAAGCCCCCGGACTCACGTCGTTCCCTCGGGCTGGCTGAACTCCTTGTTGGTCTGAGGTTGGGCGGCCACTCTGCGATCCTGGATAGGGGGCAATGCCTGAATTCCTAGAAACTTCTCCAAACCCCGTCTGGGCGAGGTTTCCGTGCCGACATTCAGTACCGTGTGGGGCTTCATCCTCTGATGTTTAACTGACAGCAGGAAGATGAAGGAGGAGAGGGGTAAGAGAGGAGAGAAATCTCCAGGTTCAGACTTTGGACAGAAAATTCTCCAATTTCGCAATGGACCGAGGCTGAAGAGGGAAAACACCACGACCAAACTCTGCCAGGCTTTGCTATCCCAGGCGCCTCTATGGCACCCAAAATTCAGCCAGACCAGGCTGAACGAGCCGACTTGTGCTCTGTGCTTCACAGCACCGAGAGCAGCTTGTCCCCTGGTCCCCTTTTTCCCTCTGGCCTCCCAAAGGATGGCCGCGCAGAGGAGCCTCTCCAAGCCCACGGGGACGGAGCTTGCATACCCAGGGCACAACCGGGCACCTGGGGAGAGAACCGGCACCCAAGGGACGTGTTCGATGTCACCATGACCCCGAGCTGTCGTTCCCCAGGCGCCCTTCCAGCAGGAATTGACTTCGGGGGCGCGGTGTAATTATCCGCGGCATTTTCAGCAGCCCCACAATGGCTTTCCACGGGCGGTGCATTGTTCCTGACACACAGACATTGTTCCTGCGTGTCCATCAATTCTCATTTACTTGTCACGGTGCAGGAAGCATGGAGAAGGGAAAGGAAGGGAAAGGGAGGAGAGAGAAGAGGGACAAACTCAACCCTGCTGCAGCAGCAGAGCTTTGCAAGGCCAGGCCTGCCTGGCTGCAGTCTCTGTATCTCCCAGCAAAGACACGAACCCTGTGGGGAAGGAGAAGTGACAAACCGGGGTTAGCAGGAGCAGCTGGAGAGGCATCAGCTTGTGGCATTAACTATTATTTTCACCTTCGGAGAAAAGCCCGAATCGGGGCTCTGCCGACTGAAACGCTGCAGCCAGGCTGGCTGGACTGAGGCAGTGCAAGGCATCACTTCTCTTCGCAGATCTTTAATCCTTAACCCATCGAGATCTGCAGTAACACTGCCAGCAATCAGTAATGAGCGTGCCAACCCTGCTATTAGTCCTGCTCATGAGTGGGGTTTTGTAACACGGCTTCTCGTACATGTCCTCCCACACTCCTTCCCACACGGCAATCCCGTGCCCCGCTCCCAATTTGCTCTCCCTGGCACCAGGCGAGATGCTATCAGGACTGGGGCCGCTCAGATATTCGGTGGCTGACCAGTGGGGAGGGATGACCAGGGCTTTTAAGGGGTCGGGAGGACCCCTGGGCCCAGCACAGTGCACTCCGTACAGCCCCATCCCCGAGCTGGGAAGTCGCAATTTGCAGGGCTGGGCACTTCCAAGACTGCTGCTCCTGAAAGTCAGGAGTCCGAACCGAGCAAAAGCTGAGCTAATGAAATCCTCCATGTTTTATGGAAGGGATAAATCCAAGCGTTCGTGGAGCAGAGTCCTGCAGCCGTGCAGGACCGACCTCGCAGCTCTGTCTGAGCCGCCCCTGAAGTCGGGGCTTGGGGAGAGGAGTTGTGCCTGTCGTCTTCTCAGGGTGGTTTATAGTGGCTCTAAAAAAACCCCCTAATTTATAAATTATAACACCAAAACAGCTCCCAGACACTGCGTACCCTGGACGTTAAAAAACAAAAGAAAAAAAACCCAAACAAACTAAACACCTGAGAAAGCTGCGGGCACAGCATGAAATAACGCCCGGCGCAAGATTAAAATAATTATGAAAAGAACAATATGTGTTCGCTTTTATCCGCGCTGTAATTATAAAAGCTTTTTAAAGGATACTCTTTATTCATACCACTGGTAGGAAGTCAAAAAGTGAGAGAATCGCTTTCATAGTACTGGTTTGATATGACTTTTAATTAAGGGCTGCGTGCCCCTAATTTATTAAAGCTCATCTATTCATCACGTGTGTAATTGACGCTGGAAAAAAAAATAATAATTACAGATCTAACCTCTGCAGAGTGGTTTTGCCCGACTTGGGTCCTGCTGCCGTGGAAACGCAAACAAGAACAAAATTGGACGAAAAACCAGCGGCGCCCGCGTTTCTCCGCGGGAGCGTTTGGCTGCGCGGGGTCCGCATCCCTAATCCCGCATCCCCAGACCCCGCTCCTTCGGGAAAGGAACTCGTTTTGGGGGAGATGGAGGGAAGGGGCGAACAGACCCCTCTCCGCGAGGGTCGGCGGGGCGGGATTGCGGCAGGGGACCGGGATGAGCCGGGACGAGCCCGGGGGTGCCCCGGGAGGAGCCGCGCCGGCTGCGGGAGGGGGCAGAGCCGCGCTCTTCTGAAGTTCCCTCTTCGCCTCATCATCAGCCTTAATTACCGCGGCGGGTTTTTATTTTTTTTCCCCTGGCTTTGCCCTGATCCCGGCCCTGCGCGGCTCCCGAGCGGCCGCCCGTGTGTCATTAACCCTTAATTGGGACCGGGGGGGCCGGGCCGGGAACTCCCCGCGCGGCATCACCGCGAGCGGCGCCGGCCGGGCCCGCCCCCCGCGAGCGCTCCGCCAATGGGGCGAGGCCTCGCGCTACGTCACGGTGCAGAGCGGGCG
>VYXC01011222.1:439619-474640 GCA_013397175.1 Platysteira castanea | reverse complement strand
TAGACACATCTTCTAATCCTGGCTTGGGCTTTTTGGACCTGTCACCCTGACCTGCAGAGAACTGGTCTAGTGTGTGGACCCCAAGAAGCTGAAGCTTAGAGCAGGTCTTTGTTGGGGCTCCTGTGGTGGTAGTAGGGTAATTTTGGCCTTACTGCATTCTAGTGAGAGATCTATATGCCTTTTCATTCTCTGGATTGCCAGTAGGAGGTACGGCCACATGGGTGTACTATGTCTGGCCCTGTACTCAGCTGATTCCCTTAATAAAGAGCTGAATTTCAGTTAAGGCCTTACCCCTATTCATGTCAAGTTTTTTCTGAAGAAATGTGGCAGTGGAGAGTGCAAACAAAGATGACATTAAGGTAATCTCTTTCTTGCTTGTGTCCTTTGGCAAGTACGCTGGAAAGGAGTGGTCAGATTCTGTTCACAGTAGTGCTGTAAGTGGAGGAGAAGAGCTTCTCCTGAGCTCCTCTGAATATCTGCGAACAGAACTTGCCACTCTGTCTCCAGTCTGAGGAGTTTGCATTCTGGTTCCACTCCTGCCTTCACATGGCCATCTCTGTCAGAGAAAATGCACTGCAGCTAGGCCTGCGATGTCTTAACTGTCCCTGCTAAAATAGCTCAGCAAGGAGATGGGACTTATTCTATTCTGCCTGTACAGATTTACTTAGGGATTGGAAGCTGATAGGACTTTAATCTCTTCACTGAAACAGGAAAGTGAAGGCTTCACACTGGACAATGCAACACCTCTTTATGTACAGGCTACCCTGCAAAGTATTTAACACTTTAAAATCTTTAAGCGATTGGGACTGTCTGTGGTTGCAGTGTTCCTGGTAATTCTGGGACATTCCACACGAAGTACAAGCCAAAGATTTCAGTTCCCACCTGAACCTTTCCTCACACCACAGATACGTTTTCAAAATTTTCTAGTATGAACTTACAGGAAAAATTGTCTCTGCTACTAGTTCTAACTTTTGCATAAATTTCCATAGTTGTTGCAGAAGATTGAGGTTCTGCCTAGTTGTTCATTTTCTTGCATCTGTCTCCTGACAAACAAAGCTGGAGTAATGAGAACCACGGAGCGGAGTTTGGTCAATTGATGTTCTTTCTCATAAATAAAAAGGTGAAAAGCACAGAGAGCTGGAACTGTTCAGTGGGCTAAACATGCAGTGGAGTGATATAGATGACTAAGTGCAGGAAGGTTAAGCTTTCTAAGCACTCCTGAAGATCAATTTGCTAGGCACCTGCTGTTTGCCTTCTATTTTATGGATCTAGGTCAGGAAGAAACTAATGGACATCTCACATGCTTGACATTTATTATTTTTAGTCATTTCTTGGTTCCTTTTATTGATGGCTTTTACACACCGATCCTGTTAAAAGCTGCCCTGAAGATATTTGCATTTGAATCAAAGTCTGGCTATTCAGGGAGAAAGCCAGGTCACATAAAAGTCAAGATGTCCCCTCCCAGTGAGACAGTTCCCTCTCTGAAATAAGCCAATAACCCCTTCACTTGACACATTAAAATGACAGATAAAGTGCCTGAGGCACAGTCTTATGATGTGAGTTCAACAGAGTGAAGACATAAATGGCTTTCCTTTTATACCTACATTTGCCCTCAGGATGCTTTGGTTTTCTTAAGCTATGAAGGTTGAAGTGCTGATATTTACGTATCATTAGTTCAGAGGTAAAGGTGAGAACTCCAGCAAAGGTCCTCAGGCACAGTGTTAGAGTGTCATTGTCACTGGTTAATTGGTGCTTTTCAGAACTATGCAGATTGGTTGAAGACACACAGAAGACAAGCAAACAGAGAGGGGGGAAAAATGGTCTGAAAATAGCCCTACATGAGTCCAACATATTAGATGCCATTACAGGGCAAAACAGGATTGATGGGAAACTGGAAAATCAGCTACTTCTTTAGAATCACACAACCTCCTTGCTTATGCCAGGAATCTGTATTGTGGCACTTCTATCCTATAAATATGAGGTGGGTAGAAGCCCTAAGCGGTGATGTGCCAATGCCTGTAGAGAATCTGTGTCTTGAGAACTCTTGACTTCCCTTCAAAACATTGGCAAAAGCTGAAGTTTTTAAACTTATGTAAGTAGACAATTAGACCTTTTCTATTTAGCTCATTCTCAAGGAGTACCTCTGGGATGTAGCAATGTCATTTCTTCTTATCTTCACTAGCATGTGATAAACCTCATTTGGTATGGATGAAACTAATTGTTCAATTTGCTCACCATTCAGCAGGCTGAAGACTGAAGAACAGCATTTTAAAATTCCCCCTGAAAGTGCATGAAGAGAGAAATTCAGCACACCTAAACCCAGGCATTTTACATCAATGCAGTAAAGAAACCCATGTATCTTTACTGCATTGATAAGAGAAGTGCCATGAGATACTTTAGCTATGTCTTAAAGTTTAAATAAATAGTGTAAACTAGAGTGTTTAGGTAGGTAAATTTGTTAGGTTTAAGGATATTCACGTGGTCGATGAATGGAATTGCTTTGTGTGCTTTGCTACATCTGAATCTGGAATTAAAGGGCATTGTGTCCAGGCTGGTTTCTGAACAGGAGTTTTACAGAGCTGCTCTGAAATAATCTCAGCTGGGGCCAGATGAATGTAAAGCTTCCCGACTGATCTCTGTCCTGCAGGCTCTATTTCAGTTCTAGTAGGACAGTGTACTACACAGGGAGTCTATACTAGTATTCTTTCTGCTTTTATTTGAATGTCAGGAGGAAAAAATCAATGCATCAGGAGCTCTTTGAAGGAGTTTTGGTATTTTGAAAGGATTATATTCTTTTTCTGTGTCAAGCATATTAACATTTTCAATTATGCTCTCTATCAGTGGGGGCAAGTAAACACTGTTTACCTAAAAGTTGCTGCTTGCTGTTGCAGAAGAGACTTGTACATTGTTCCCTGCCATGGTGATTCTTTTTTTCCATGTCATTTCTGCCAGAACTGGGTAGAAATCCAGCTAGATTTTGATTTTGATGTTCATCAGCTCCATTTTGAGAGCACACCTATCTGATTATTAACTTTTCTACCTCTCTGAATACAAATAATAATATAATACTGTTTAATAAAACAGCCCTTGATTTTAAATGCAAAAGATACAGGTTTCTGATACATAATAGATAATTGTTGTAATAATTAACTGATACGGATGTGTCCCATAAGTTATCAAGTAATCCTAATTAATGATACTTTGTCTACACAGCCCTGAGTCATGAACGCTAGATAAATAATTAAAGATCAATCTTGACTATATGAGCACATGACAGTGTATTTGTATTTTTAATTTGGGCAGTCTATATCATGGCAATTGCATAATGCTAGCAAAGGGCATAACCAGAATTACAGATACCTTTAGGCAATAATAAGAGTTCTGCCGTAAGCTTTGTATAAATTGCCCTTCAAGGGAAAATGTGACCTTTTTGGAAAACAAGCTGTTTGTTCATTTATAGTCAAACAAAACCACTAAGGAAGGGAGTTAAGCAGGTTTACAGAAACTAAAGCGTGAAGATAAGAATAGCTTAGTTGAAAAGACACTTTCCAAAGCTAAAAAAAGAGATGGTTGAGGAATAAAGGTGATTTGAAAATATCTGAATTCTCCTGGAGTGCCTTGGCTTGTGTATGTTTACTCCCAGCTTGAAGGTGGCACCTTCTTCAGGCGGAAACAGAAGTCACGTTTATTGCTGTCCTGTGCGCAGATGGCTGTGTGTCCTTTGCTGGTTTTGAACCTGTCAAAAGAGATAAGGGTCATTTCATTTGAAAAAGTACACCAGGTGAGACACCATTGTGGTTTTTTCTGGCCTATCTCATTATTTAAGCTTTATAGCAAGGCAGTATGGTAGCTGCTATATAACTATTATTGACCATATTTGAGATTTTGTGTAGCACATATTTATGTGCTGCTTTAACAAAGGTACTACTTCGTAGATTTACAGAGGGGACCAGAATAAAGAGATGATAACAAGACACAAGTTACATGCTCTATCTGGGCAGTGTGTCAGGGCATGCCACATAAACCTTTGGTAAAAATAGGCGCTGGAGCTCCTTTGCCTGTATTGCAGAGGGCAAGCAGTTTGCAGAGATTAACTGCAGAGGCAGGCAGCTGATTATGGTTTCTTGCTTCACACTTGAGCAGGTCCAAGCAGCTCCTGGGAATTACTTTAGCAGCCTGACGCTGCTTCTGAAAACTGAGATTCGATTAACTCTTGAGGGGAAGAATGAAGTGAAAACCATTCTGATCCTGCCATGGGCTACTCCTGGAAGGTCCTACTTGCTTCTAAAGGTGTCAAATCTTTTGCACAGATTATGATCCAGTTTTCCAGTGTTGTTCTGATGTTATTCTCAGAGACCTTACAAGCGTATACCAGCAGACCAGGTGGAGCATTTGGTGTAGCTGGAGCACTTGGTGTAGCTGAAGTGTTCAGTGGAGTCTGCAACTTTGCTTTTCAAAAGTATCTTGGATAGGCTTAGATTTTAAACCTAAAGTGAAGCACTGCACTTGCTGATGTGCTGTCTTCTATCGCATAGGTGCTGTGCTGCTGCTAGTGCTGGGTTGGTGCTCATCAGTTTATGGCTGTTCCCAGCATGACTCACTGGGCGTCTGTAGACATGGCACTCTCAGAATTAGCAAATGTAGGCAGTGTCACAACCTCGCTTGATGTGGGAAGGGAAAGCACAGATTCATAAATGACAGGGGATGTGCTCAGTTCCTTCAGTTGTTGGGGAAGTATTTGCTGGGAAAGAATTGCCCAGAGAGTTTTAAGAGTATTGCCTTTCTGGGCTGAAAGCAAGACTTTTTATGTTGCTGCGGGGATTCAGCAACATTCCCAGGAGACAGATTTGGCCTGTAGAAGAATCAAGGAGACGATATTTTCATAGATGTTTTCTGATTTTATTTCCCCTGGCCGCACAAGGCCAGGGTTCAGACGACAGAAGCCCCAGGAATCCTGAGACAACCACAGTTTTTGGGGTGGGCGGAGACCAAGGGCCAATAGGGGATAAGATTACATTAGGGAGCCTGGAAACCCCATAGACCATGCTGGGGCCCATCCCCCAGGGGGTCTGGGAGGTGCCTGGGGGGCACCTCCACATTTTTATTTGAATGAAACACAATTGGTAATTCAGTCTTTCAGAAGGCAGTTTAATGAATACTTCTTGTCCGCCCAGGTACAGCATTGTAGTCAACTCAGGTCTTTCTCTAAGTTGTTACAAGCATTTATTTTCTGTTAAGGAGAAAAAACCCTGAACAAACAACAATAAAAAAATCACTGAAAACTGGCAAGCTAAATGCATGGTATGAGTCTTGAAGAGAGAAGCTTCTTCGTCTTCTTTTAATAAAATATATATTGTTTCCTATCATGTGTTATTATACCTCCCTTTGTTATGGAGGGCAAGCTGTTACCGGAATGCATTCTGAATAATGACCTTAATATTAGGAGAGAAACTGTCACTGTTTCTTACTCTCATTTTGAATGTGTGCTTAAATAATGCTGACGTTCCTTTTTCTCAGTTAAATCATATTTTATTCTCATTAAGAGACTGATTCTGTGGAGACCTGTGTTCCTGAAGATTCTTTAGCAGTTGCAACAGTGATGCCTTCACCACATTAGGAACACTCCTCTGCGCCTAGCAGGACCAAGTCCTTTACTTTTGAAGACTTTTTTTTTTTAACTTCAAGAGTAACTTAGAAGTTTAGAAAGGCTTTGGCTGATTCTGTATAGGACATGGGGATAAGAGTCTGTGTGAAATCAGAAGGAAAACAGAAGAGAAATGAAGCCCTGGAAATTGGAGATGCCTTCTCTTAAAATCCAATTATCTGCTGGAAAACAAGAAACAAGAGGAGAATAATTGAATGGGACAGTACAGAAAGTCTGTCTTTGTGGTGCATTGAGCAGGACGTGTTTCAGCTGTCTGGCTGTTACATGAGCGTCGTTATTTATCTGTTGGGAGCTTGCTTCTGACATTATCACTAAATTGATCCCACAGTCTGTTGTCCATCATCTACAATAATTCAAAGATGCCACATCTCCTACTTGGTCTCTTTTACTTCAAGAGCACAACAAACCAAACAACTGTACATTGTCTTGTAAAATAACTCAGCTCCCAGAAATTAAACAGGTATTTGCAAAAGCTGTTTAATCATTTAGTTTTTGCCTCAGAACAAAACACCTCTCAAATGAATTGCTTATAAATGTCAATTTAATTTATGACAGCAATGTCACGGGTGAAAAGAAAAGAGCATCTCAGTGTTAGTCTGCCTTTGTGAAGGGTGTTTTGTGGAAGGAGTTCAGTGAGTCTTAGAGTCCTAGTGCATGGGTCACTGTGAGAAAGTGGCAGGAAAACGGTGAAATCACGCAGGGGGTCAGCAGCACTCAGTGCACAGTCTGCACTAAGTCGCAGTCAAGCTTCAATCTTGTACCTCTCCATAAGTTGTTTTTTGGGTTTTTTTCGGTCTCATCATGTTTGTCAAAGAGCTACCAGGCATGTTTGCTATGATTTACACCATCAGCAGTGTTTTAGCATGTGTTAAATGTTAGCAAAATGGCAATAGCATGGAAAGATGCAGTAAGAGCCTCTTTGAAAGCTAGAAATATAAGGAACAACAAGATTTAGATTTTACAAGGCCAATCTTCAATAACATGGATTACAGGTTTTTTGTGCCTGAGATACAGCACACTGAATACACCAGTGCAGCTGCCTGGGCCCCAGAAGCAGCAGCACAGCCGTGTCATGGTGCAGAGCATGGCTCATCAGGCCTGCTGATGGATGCAGATATGCTGAGATACCTCCATGGTGCTGATGGGGCTGAGTACAAACATATTCTCAATGCTCCAGGTAGGTCTATTAGCACAGCTGCTGGAGCCCAGAGGCTCGTAGGGCACAGGAGCAGGAGAATCAGAAAAGTTTAACTGATGCGCAGAGTAGTGCCAGCTCATGAGGAGCACTAATAATGCTGCTGATCCTGAGCTAAGTGGTCTGTTCAGCACATGGTTAGTGTGCAGTGAGCTGGCTGCAGCTGCCCCAGCACAGTCTCACTGTGAGCTCCCTGTACCCACCCCTGGGCTGTGGCTCCTTGGAGCTCTGCAGGGATCTGCAGCACAGGGCAGGCTTAGAGCAGGATGGTACCAGCTCTCTGTCTTTAAGGATGTGAGAAGGTATTGGAAAATCAGGACAGAGGTCCCTCTAACTTGGTGTTCTGCCTCCTACAGCAGCTACTCCCAGCTGGTCCAGGAGGCTTGGGAGGAGCAGAACAGGGTCTGTGTTTGGTGACTCATCCCTGCAAAATTCCATCAACTGAACCTGCAGAGAAGATGCAGTGATCTATATTTACTGTAGTCTTAATTTGGATATCTTATTCACAAAGAAGAGCAGAATCTGAGGCCAGAATTTGAGCTGCCACCTCTGCCCCGAATCTGCTTAGGGAGCAAAGCTAGTATAAGCTTTTCTTTTCTTCCCCACTGCCCCAGCTCCTTAGATATTGCAGGTGCCTGGGTATTTCTGAAATGAGTTTTCGTGTTTGGCGAAGTTTACATCAAAGTATACTGCACAGAACTTTATTTTATTACGGTAGACTCAGCCACTTGTTTATATAGATACTAAAATGTGACATTTAAATAAGAAACAAAATATCACCGCGTAGTATGGTTGGCACTGCTGACTTTTTAATGGGATAATACATACAGCTGTTGCTGTCATCTCACTGCTGATGACTGGAAAATGGAGGGATGGGAATTGGCAAAATTTCCGGCAATGTTGTTATTTTCATTGAACTGTTGTGCACGTTCTGACCTGTGCTCCAGATGCGTGTACCTGTCTGATCCAAATGTAAAGGAAGATTTGGAGAGATATGATACTGGCAGCGGTGGGGAGAGGAACTATAATCAAGTGGATATACTTGTTCAGTAAAAAAGAAAATTTATGGATGTATTAGTTGACCAAAAAACTGGTAACAAACCTTCAGTTTGAGAATAGATTTAGCATAAATAATACATAAATCTTTGCACTAATAATAATAGTCAGGTTTTTGAAAATATATACTATCAAAGAAACACCATGAGCCTTGAACTGATTTGATGACACACAAGTTTCCTGTCCTCTTCTCTGTTTAATTTAATGGATTTGACTGTAAAGAATAGTTTTGCTTTGAAGAGTGCTTTAAAACAAAATCTAGTGAGCAGCATTTAGTTAATCTGAAGTATCCAGTTCTGAATAAAAATCATTCATTTCTTAACAGGATTTGACTTTTTTAGTATAAATCTTTGGTATACTTATTACTATGGATTTAGATGCATTTGAGGATTAAACCACAGTGTTAAGTACGTATTAGAAAGGTGATAAAGAAAAGTGCTAAGAGCAGGGTTACAAGCCCCCCAAACTGCACGATTATCTAAATTTTTATGTAGGAAATTTGTCTCTCTTCATTTTGATCTGACAGTGTGGAAAGTGAAGAACAATTTTAATTCGTGGCTGACTACAATGGGCACTGCCCAGCCCAGGACTTGGGAGAGCTGTTTGGGAGGTGTAGAATAAGGACCCACAGTGGCTCCAAAGCTCCAGAAAAAACCCACCTTCTCTTTTGCAGAATAACCAGTCACTATCACAGCAGTATTTAGGATTTCAGATGTTTCTCTCTTTTCTTTTCTTTTTAAATAAGTGAAATTGAAGAACAGCAGAGGGAGAGCCATAAAATACATATATATGGCTGTCTTTTGTTCTAAGAATATAAATTATCATTTGCTTACATAAATGCAAATAATTTATATTCCTTCCCTTTCCACGTTTAATAAAATAGTATCTTGTTTTGGCGAACCCCCACTGACATGTTACTGGGCAATGAAATCATGCATTTTAAAATCTCTTGGCTTAGAGTCTGCAAAATATGGCACTCAATCTTCATGTGTAATCTCAAATCTTCGAAGATAAAATGATTTCATGAAGGACAAAAAACCAGTTGGGGTTTGCTGCTGTATTTACATCTCCATCTGGAATACAAATGATGCTGAAGAGTGTGTTTATTCAGTTCTTTATGGAGCTGCCAATGCTGAGCTCCTATCGGGCCAAGCAGCAGTTGACTCATCTGACTCTGGAGGAAAAATTGCTTAAAGCTTTGTGTACTTTTAATGCTCAGTCAGGGATTACATCTGTGCCAGCTCTTGGCTTGCTTATCAAAGGTGGATATCCTGGAACCTTTCTTTTGGTAGATTTTCCTGTTAAAGGTGTTATAAAGATCCTTGGATCACATTGACAGAAGGAACAAGACTGCTACAGAAAGGCAAAACACTGAAGGGGGCATTTTTGGTTCTGGGATGCATGCCCACATAATTTGATATTTTTTACTGAAGGAGTGGCATGTGTGACTCAGGTGGAGAGAAAGAAAACTGGTTGGAATGATATCAGAAATAATAAGATTTAATAAACTCTAAAATATTATCTTGTAAAACCTTAGTGCAAACTAAAGTGCTAACTTTTATATGGATATCTCATTGGAAACACAGGAACAATCAGGCTGACTTTCATGGAGAGCATAGTTTTAATTTTTCTGTTTGAAAGTCAGATAATTCGTTCTAGTATGTAAAATGGGGGAAGAATAACTCTCAGGGGTGATAAGAGGATCGGGCTACATAGTAAAAATAATTGTTGTAATGTGACAACATGGATATATATCTGTAATTCCACATAGAGGCAAATGGACATTATGAAGGGATAATAATAATAATAAAAAGAAAAGCTGGATTTTTAAAAATGGTCTTTAGTACAGTCTGGAAGTCCTGGGCAGGGGAATAGGTACAAGTAGGAAAGTGCCTGGTTACGTTATCTACAAATGTTTAAGCTCAAGATAGAAAGGAGATTGGTGGGAATAGCACACATTTTAATGCTCATAGAGGAGAAAACTCTCTGTGCTAAAATTAGAAGCCTTAACTTGCAGGTTGTTGAGTATATTTGGAAATATAAGCAAGGACAGTGTGGGCCTGGAGCTTTTCTATGCATGCATTTTGGCATCTATTAAAAGGAAGGTTGGGACTTCCCTAATATAGCAAAAATTCTCTGATATGCAGCCTGATATCCCACCCTGGAACCACAGCATAGTGGCTAGGGCAGCCAGCTGAATTATTCCATTTGAATTGTGTTTTTAACTTTTCTCTATTCCTAGGTCTCTTAAAAGGGAAATTGTGATTTTTCTATGGAAAAATTTTCTGATATTCACATAAATTCACAAAATTACTTCTGAACATTTTCGTCAATTCACATTTGGGTAATAGCAATTGTAACTTGTATTGCTTGATAGGCCCTCGCTGGGAGATTTGTGGAACTTGTAAGCAGTGGATAACTGGAAGTGGAAAGTGTGATAGTAGTAGTTCATTCCTACTCTGAATGGCATTCTTGCTAAAATGTGGGCATTTTTATTGTTCCACTCAGTACTCCTTTTGAAGAAATCCTACCTTAATGCAATAGCAGCACAAAAGAGGACCTCAAATGTGAAAACAGAACTGTGTTCTCTTTTGATCCCATGAAGCTGCTCTTCATGTCTGCAGTCATGGCATAATGCTGAACTACTTGGCAATGAACCCATTTTTCAGAGTCTTCTATTGCTGGTGTTTCTGAGCAGCTGTGTGTTGGCTGCAAAGGACGAGTGTGTACACTCTTCTTTACAACCAACACACAGTTTTGCTTAAGCAATGAGGCATTTGTCTGCTTTGTATTTGAACACTGCTGTCAGCCTAAGAAATCTTTAATCTGTGTGTTCCTATGCATCTGCTCGGCGGCATACATAATACCTGATGAGTGCTGATGTTGCCTCACAGCAACAGATTTCCTGTAGTCTTACAGCTCTTGCAGTGGTACCAAGTGCAAAATTCTTAGCTTCACTTTTCATCATTTCCCCCCCCCCTCTAAATCTTGCAGCAGAATGGCTCCAAAATCCATTTGGTGGGATTTTACATTGCAGCTGAATTTTTGCCACTCCTGTGTATTCTTCACTGGCATCAATGACATTTCACCCTGTTTTGTTGGGTTTCTTTGCCACTGCAAATACTTTACGTCTTTAAGACTGAAGGTTGAGGTTTTTTGTCTGTCAGAACTCCATGAGGACTCTGTTTTAATTTGATTTATTTTTCTGTTTTAATTTGGAGATACAGACAAAAGGCTTTACTATATCTTGTTAAGATGAAAAGTCTCTTATCAGCGATGGTAACAGTTTTTGTACTAAATGTGTAGCTTGTACGATCACTCCTTTATGTCTAAGGAGAGAACTAAAATTCAGCTTCTTTGGGGTATTTGAAAGCTGTCTTGGTACTTGTGGTTTCTCCTAACTGTGTGTGAACTAATAAAATTGAACAGGTGGGTTTGTTGATGTCCATTCCAGGACAAAGGGGTTCCACGTATGATGAATTTGCACAGTTACTGTCACCTAATGAATTCAAATGTGCAGCATTCACAGAGAATTTCAAGCATCACCAGCTCTAATTGCCTTCTTAATCTTATTAATTATCTCCTTTTCTAACTTTTGTTTAGAGTCAGCATAAAAATATTCTTCCTGCTGAAATAACTTCATAGGCAAAGTTCAAGTGAGCAATTAGTGATTGCATCTGGTTTTGAGTTATTTTCCCAGCTTGTGGTAGTTCAGTTAATAGCCTTTTAAAATTCTCATATATGTCCCCAGGCAGCTGTAGGTCTGTTTCCCAAATCTACTGCAATGTTCAAAGTGCTCGTCTTTCTGGGACCATCTGCTTCTCTTCTCCAAAGACCATAAAATCCTTGGCAACCCCTTGAATGAACCTCATACTTCCAAACATACAGGAGTAGATGGAACACATAAATAGAAAAATTATGGGAAGATTTTAGTTCTGATATTAAAGCTGTTTTGCATTCAATGACCATTACAAGAATCAATTTTATGCCTGAAAGCACCGTAGTGAAGTATTATGTATATCTGCAGTGCACATAAAATTCCAATCCAGGAATACCAGCAAACTTCTAAAAATGGGCATTTTATTATCAAGTATCTACCACAATCCTGATTCTCTAAATCACCAGAGATATGTAATACCTAAACAGCATTTACGCTACATGTTTCTTAAATTTGTCCATGAACAAATCTAGGGAATCATTCAAAATCATTCTCTTTCTTCCAGTATTCCTCTGCTAACTCTCGGATCTAAGTCCTTTTCCCATGCTACTTGTCTAAATGCTGAGGCTTTCCTTGGATGCTGGCTACTTACTGGTAGCATTCTGTTCCATCATAGTGTTCTGATTTATATAAGTTTTGAAGTTGCAAGTATCATAAATCAAAACAATATTTGAATACACTAACATAAACTTGTAAAATAGAAACCCAAGTACTGGCTAAGAGAAATTAGGTAGCTATTTAAGCCTTAACACAAAAAGAATAGTTGTTCTGAATCCAAGGATTTTCACTGCACACTACAGCTTTAACATGAATTTCAGATCAAGGGAGTCAACTGTGAATTGTCTGTTTAACTGAAGTATTTTAACTGCTTGCGTTTTCCAGGTTTCTTCTTCTGCGTTCCAGAAAGCTGATAAGTTGTTTTCCCTGAGTTGTCCAGTTAGCCACACAAGCTATGCCTATACAAATAGACTTAGCATTTTTCTGGTTCTAAAAATATGTTGCCTTTTCTATCACCGTCTTAAAATTTTTTTGGATAAATGAGCTTTAAGATCAGCTGTTTGGGTTTGGGGTTTTTTCCCTGTTCCTAAAGATTATCAAACTTCAGCTATGCACTCACTGAGTTGTGCCAGTAGTTTCCTCTCTCTCTGGGAAATAACCCTTCCTGAAAACTATTCTTGCACTGCATTTCCTATTCTTAGGAATCTGGTTGACCTCAGATTGTTGACACATATAATTTTATGGTTTTCTCTTGTTCCTTCTTGTGTAATTCCACCAGGAACATGTAGAAGAATAAAGAACACATTCCTGTTGAACTTATTATAAATCCATGCTGATTATTTCCTGCCAGCACATCGAGGATGGCATAGGTATTTGCATCCTCAAAAACATTTATTTGGCTGAGGTACCAAGTACTAGGCACCCAAGCTGCAGACAAGGATGACATTTCTGGACTCTCCAGCTTAATTTGTGCCTTGTCCAATGCAATTAACATGGGTAACATAGGTGGGTTTGATCCAAACTGTTACCTGAATGAGCTCTTCCCTCTTCACTGATTATCCAGGGAAACTAAGGAGATTAGAACCCTAACTCAGCCCCAGACAGCGCAGTTATTTCTCTTATATAATTAGGGTGGAACACGGTGGAAACACTCACACCTCTGTGCTTTTTAGCTCAGGGATGTGTTTGCAGTCTCTCTTGACATTCCCGAGGTGGCCTGAAACTGCCCATTCCAGCAGTCTGAATCCTGACCCTGGCAGTGCATCCTGAGTTGGAATGTCCTTTGTCACTGGCTGACATGGGGACACTTTCCTCTTCAAATGTGGCTATTTGAAGCTGCAAAGCACGTTGTTAGGATCGATGTTTGTAACTCAAATACTATTGGTCATTCAATCATAGACTTTTGCTCCCACTGGTTTCTTGCATAAACTCTGTTTATATACTTCCATGAGATGTTTATATGTTTATATATATAAACATCTCATGGAAGTATATAAACAGAGTTGTGAAGTTTTTCACTTATGGCTGGTTTGCTCATGCAGCATCATCTAAGAACACATTCGTCCAAGTCTAACTGATCAGTTGTATAACCAGAGGTCGGTTACGTGGTTGATGTCCTGGCTTGGGTCCATAGCTCCATATGTTAAGGCACTGCTTCTCAGAAGAGCTCTGCTTCCCACTCAGGACTGTAGCCAGATCCTTTGTATTGGAATGTCCATCTCAGACTGCACACCCTGTGGTGAGCCTTGCACAGGTGTGTTTGGACTGGATATGCCTTCCCACTGATGATGTAATTTGGCTTTGAATTTGTGCAAACAGCCATTTGTACTTCCTGTTTCTGTGCCTTTCATTGCTGTGCTCACTCAGGTGTGAGATTGCTACATACCTCTCAGGGAGCCTGCTTTTATTTTAGTAACAGCCTACATTTCCTTATCATCAGCACTCTGTATGTGGCATAACTCAGAAGTAGTTTTTCCACTGGAAAGCAGACTTGTAGCTTTGCTACAGCTTACAGATAAAACAGTGACATTGATGATTGGAAGAGCTGCTTCAAGCACAGATTGCAAAGGCTGCCTTTGTAGCTCACAGCAATCCTTCCATTGTCAGCCAGTGTGACCCTCACCTTTCATTCTCTACAATCTTTCTTTTTCAGTTTTGGAAGAAGTATTGCCTTATTAAAACTTTTAAACAATAATGTATCATAAGAAATGTAGCAGATGAAGAAGGACTCCTTGACACTTAGCACACGTCTTAAAGGTCTGCCATCCTTCCCACTTCACACTTGCTACCCTCTCAGAAACTTCTCTGTGTCTGTGATTTGTGCCCCTTGTGTTGTAAGTGGGATATGTCTCCTACCCCTCACTTCTGTTCTTGATGCTTTTGTCCTTTATCTAACAGTTGAGTAATTTTAGGAACAGAGGTTGGTTTTTCCAAATACAGCCTTGATGGTCACTCTAGCCTCACCTAACAAATTTGCTCAATTGTTAAAAAATTGTTTAGAATTGCTAATTGTTAAAAAATGCAAATGTACCCAAGGGGGTGCTTCCTGGAGGCTTCTCTAAGCTGTCACAAGATTTTGTAAGTACTGTATCTTAAGAAACGTTCACTGTACCTTTATCTTATCAGCCTTGCAGGTTCCCAGATCAGAGATGACAGCTGTGGCATTTGCCATGCTTTTCCCAATCATCTCCTTTCTACTGTTTCTTATTTGACAGCCCAGGGGGTTAACATAATTGTCCATGTTCATTTGGGAGAGAAGAGACTTGGTAAAATAGCAATCCTAGTAGGATTGAAAACACCTCCCTGTGTTTTCAATTATGTTGTTTGTCTAATAATGAAAAACCTGGAATTATTGTAAAGCAGACTTTGCCTTTTTTGCCTGCTCACAAGACAGAGAGCAATAAAGAACTGTAAATGTCTTCATCCCTTGAACATTCCCTGTGAATTGATATCCTGTTTCAAGAGATTGAGGCGTTTCCCACTCTAAGCTGCCAACATGCAATTGCATTCATGAAAATGAATGTCCAGAGACAGAGGCATGTCCCCTGGAATCTGCTCTGATGGATGACACACATTTCCATAACAGAATAGGCAGTGTGGGAGCCTTGGGAGGGAGATGTGACTTGAAACGAAGTCACATTATTTCCAGTCTTCTATTTCAGGTCTAATATAACTTTGCTGCTTTCAAATACAAGCTTACTCATTTCTTTGATTTATCTGTATTATTCAGTCTCTAGACCTTGTTTGTGGTTCCTTATGCAAAATTCAACACTTTTACTAAATTTGTGGCCCTTATGTTTACATTTCATTTTTGATCAAATACTTTTTTTGCATCAGTCATATAAAATATTCTCAAAGGGCAGAATTAATATTTCATTAGTATGTTCAACTACAGCTGACATTACTGATCAGAAAAGTATCTTTTTGATAGGAACTGTTTAATTGTGGTCAGTCTGGTCTTTATCCAAAGCCTGTTGAGTGGAAAATGCCCAAGGATTTCTGCAGTCTTCAACTCAGACTTTTATGAGAACATTTCTATGTGTCTTGCAATCAAGCCTCTTTTAGGTGTAATGTCTCTCTTACGGCAGATTAGAGTATACACACTTTCAGGGAGAAAGGGAAGGTTGGCTTAAGAGAAAGAATGAGATCAAACCCATGCTGATTATATATATTTTCAATGAAACAAAGCAATAAAAATAAGGTAGTAGCTATCTTCTTCAACACACTGTTAGATTTAAAATAGTATCACCTTTATAATTTTGTAATTTTGATAAAGAGAAATAGCTGATTTCAACAAAACTGAATTTATTCGAAAACTAGGTTTTTTTCAGATGTCTCCTACAGCATTCATATTAATTTCTGAATGGTGTGAAAATGAACCAAGACATATGTTGAAACTTGCATTAACCACCTGTGCTATAGGTTACGTTGCTCTACAGAAAATTCCATTTTTCTTTGAAAATTAGTATGATTAACTAAGGTAGCTGGCTGGGATGTTCCAAGGACAAAGTAATCTCCAAAATCTAATGTAGAAAATGGGAATCGTGGGGATGATGCTGAATGGAGAGAAGGTGTGAGAAGACAGAAAAATAGAAAGGTAGCTGTTGACAAGCAAAACGAAACAGACCCTTGCTTAGGTAAAAGGGGTCTGAACTTTGGTGGACAAAGCTCAGGTGAACAAAGAAGCTGGAGTTACAGAAAAGCATGTATTGGGTAATGCAACAAGGGATGAAGGAAACCAACCCAAAAGGGACTTGGCCTCAAAAAGTGCAGTTTTTTCAGTACTTATTAATACTTTTTCAGGCTTATGGTATGCTTTTGTCCCAGTGATTAATAAAAATAATCTTTAATTTCTCTTCTGAATTTTGAAAATCTTCCAGCTGTGGACACACTCAAGGCTCAGTAGGGATGACTCTGGAACGATGGTGGTTGGAAAGTCTTATCATGATGAAGCATTTTCAGTTCAGTAGGTTTCTTGATAGAGCACATTTCTCACTCTTAAATATTCATTGTTATTGGAGGTCTTATTGACTTCCAGTGATAACATGGGGATCTGTTTCAGAATATGTCTTTTCACTGTGGTCCTTATAATAAGAAGCCCTCAGCTTCTTATTGCAAAAGTCTTCCCATGAAGTAATTAGCACTGGCTAGACATGTATGTCCTGCAAATAAATCTGTGTTCTTACCTTGGGTCCTGATGACTTCAGAACATCAGCGTGAGCAGCACAGTTAGATCCTTGAAGAATGAACTTGTTTCATATTTTAAATTCTAATCTTATTCCTTCAGCCAAAAATCTCTTCAGTTTAAGCCGTGCTGGCATGGTTTTTGATAGCAAGGATCTTGGGAAATGTGGACATCAAAAGGAAAAGCAAACCAATATATAGCATACAAATACAGTAGTGTTTCTTGATTCACATTTTGAAATCTTATGTATTTTGCAGCTTTAAAAAATCCTAACCAAAGGCAACACTGAAGACTTTCTGAAGAGCTGTCCTGACCAATAGTGCCCAAATTTGTCTTTACTGACTAGCAGGCATCAGTGTTCCTGACCAGTAGTGCCCAAATTTGTCTTTACTGACTAGCAGGCATCAGTGTTGCCCAAAAATTCCTTGAGTGTAAAGAAAGAAAACGTTAACTTAAAAAAAAAAAAATTATTAAAAATAAATTTTAAAAATCCTTCCCCAGAAAAGCCGAACTCCCACTCAGAAGAACTTGGTTAATTTTACTGAAAATAAAAAAACAGGAATCAGTTTCTCTGAACTAGAATTGCTACACAAAAAAAAAAAAAAGTTTCCTCTCTCAGGGATTTTCCTTTCCTATTAAAGACACTGGCAGTTTGTCTGCCAGTGAATACATTAGCCCTTGTGTTCCTGTGCCTCCCTTTCTTATTTTGGTGTGCAGTGAAGCTGGTGCCAGTACAGCCTGGAACTCATCCCACGGTGCCTGTGCATGGATGGCAGCAGAGTCAAACACAGTTTTTCCCCACACAAGCANTAGTGCCCAAATTTGTCTTTACTGACTAGCAGGCATCAGTGTTGCCCAAAAATTCCTTGAGTGTAAAGAAAGAAAACGTTAACTTAAAAAAAAAAAAATTATTAAAAATAAATTTTAAAAATCCTTCCCCAGAAAAGCCGAACTCCCACTCAGAAGAACTTGGTTAATTTTACTGAAAATAAAAAAACAGGAATCAGTTTCTCTGAACTAGAATTGCTACACAAAAAAAAAAAAAGTTTCCTCTCTCAGGGATTTTCCTTTCCTATTAA
The DNA here is from genome assembly GCA_013397175.1 of Platysteira castanea. Classification (NCBI taxonomy): domain Eukaryota; kingdom Metazoa; phylum Chordata; class Aves; order Passeriformes; genus Platysteira; species Platysteira castanea. The sequence goes on along the minus strand of VYXC01011222.1, from coordinate 456,745 downwards.
AGACACTGGCAGTTTGTCTGCCAGTGAATACATTAGCCCTTGTGTTCCTGTGCCTCCCTTTCTTATTTTGGTGTGCAGTGAAGCTGGTGCCAGTACAGCCTGGAACTCATCCCACGGTGCCTGTGCATGGATGGCAGCAGAGTCAAACACAGTTTTTCCCCACACAAGCAAATGATCCAGGCTCATCTTGGTGACTCACTCAACAAGAGATACTACCAGCTCATCTCAGTGATGGAGATTGTAATTATGCTGAAATTGATTAAACCCAGCTCTGAAGAAGCTCACCTGATCCTAGAATAGCAGCTGAACTGCATGAAGGGCTGTGGTTGAATAGTGTTCACCATGGAGTGACTTAGCTCCTCTAGCCTAGGAGGACTTGAAGTATCTGGCTCACGTACTCAAGAAACAGCTTCCAGGTTTCCCCCATAAGGATCTTCATTGAGCTCTTATGTACCTCTTTTGGCCCAGCTCATGCATGCTGCTACTGACAGCAGGATACCAGATTTATCTGAGCTATAGTTGCAGCCAGGATGGAAGGAGCCACTGCTGTGTGTCGTAGCGTAGTTTTCTCTAAGGAAGGAAGTTTGTCATCTGTGTCACTGCTGTGTGTCATTTGTGTTCAAAATGTATTTTATAATGTGCTGAAATACTCAGGTGTATTTCTGAGGGTTTTCTTCCCACTAGCTCTGGTGGGTGTTTTTCATGTTAGAAAAGATGTCCACAGTACTGACTCTGAAGCACTTTAAGCAGCAATTAATGAGCAACTATTCATTTTCCATCAAGGCTCTTCCTATGTCATTATCCTTTCATTTTTCGGACTGTCCGTGTAATTGATTATGTCCCCATTTGCCTTCCTTATGTGAAATCTTTCCAGAAAATCCGTTAGATAGGAGGCATTATCGTTGGGAAATACTTGAAGATTTTATTTAGTACAGTCAAAAGTGTCAAAACAGCTAATTGAATGCTTTCATCTCCATGACTAATGAAAGATAAAGTTATTGCAAAAATACGTCACAGGAATATACAGATTTTAACGAAAAATAGCAACCTCATTAAATCTGAAGGCAGTTATATGCCACTGTGGGAAGTGTCTTACTGCAGGGACCTTTGCAAATGAATAAGGAGTACCACCACTGTATGTTTTGGTGTCTTTAAATCATACAGACTGCTCCTAGATAAATTCCTCAGGGACCTGGGACCTGAACTTGTTTGTGTGCAGGTATCCAAGTGGGTTTCTGGTAGGAACAAAGGATCAGTTAGAGAGTAGGAAGTTTTATTCAAGAAAGACAATTCAGTGCATGTCAGTGGTAGCGCAAGGGTAGTGGGTGCTGTTCAAGAGGTAGCATCTACTCTGCTGTTCTACATTTACATGTCCCTAATATTTCTTTCTCAGGGCCCGCAAGGTTCAATAAAACTCAAATCAGACTCTGGATGTTGTAGGCATTCCTTGGAGGAATTGTGCACTAGTTACAAATCTGTGGTTCATTGGCAGCTGTGTAAGCAGGTGAAAAATCAGTCTTTCTTCCAAGTAAGCTCAATTCTTTCATCCTGTCTGGAAATCTGTCCCTTTACTATGACTAGTAAATCTCATCACCTTACCCTAATCCACTGCTGAGCTCTACTCTCATGTTCCTCTTTGTCTTCATTTTGCCAGCTCTTTTTCTTTGTTTCCTTCCCTCTCTCCTGTCTGTTATGCCCAAAATTTGTAAAACATATTTGTTTCTTTCCTAGAAACATATCTCTACCATCTTTTCTTTTTTTTCTTAGTGTGTCCTGATAAAATACTGAAGAATCTTGATTTTTATATCAGACTGAGTTTACATCCTTTGCCACCAAGCAGCAGAACAAACTTTCTTGTTTGATGCAGATTGTAATATTCTTTGGCTAAATTCAACTTTCATGAGAATGAATGGTTGTTTTTGGAGGCAGAAGATGGCTTAGAGATTCAAAGGGAGAATGGAACTGGAGTAGATAGGGCTACGTGTACTCCTTCTAGACTGACAGAAAACACATAATTCATGAAAATGCAGCAGAAATTTTGAGCTTTCCAAAGAAATATGCCCATATATGTGAACCAGATAGAAAATCTATGGCATAAGCCTATTTTCTCTGCTTAGCTGCTGCCTTAGTCAGTGATCCTAAGCCACTCTTGAATAGAACAATTTCCCATGGCAAGATGAAATTTGGTAAGCTGTTTATTCCCTTAGCTGCCCCTTGGAAAGTCACATTGCGATGAACAAGACAGGCACAGATTTTAAGTGGAATTCCATTGTTTTCAATAGGCTTTAAATCAAAGCCATTTAGAGAAGAAAACTTTGATGACATGGAAGATATAAAAAAGGGTCAGAAGTGGAGATAAAAGGGAAATCTTCTCCAGTCCCAAGCTATACAACTTTTCGTAAATTACAAAAGGTAGAGATTTCTGATAGATTTCCTTTGTGCTGTTCTTCCTTAGAAAGATAAAGGGTGAAAAGTTTGAAAACAATTGCCTAAAAGTAACTCTTTCAGCTACTGCTTGTTTGCAATCAGTGTATGAGCTTAGTTTTCATTTCTCAGATGTTATTTAATTAATTCTTCTTACCTTTCACTGAGGTGGTTTGTTCAGCTACTGTGGAATGTATGACAAATACTTTTAATTCTTTTATCTTCTTTCCCCCACCATGAAATCACCTCTAATTTTAGATGTACATTTGATTCCTTTTTATTTGTCATTCTCTGTCTAATTTAGTTGCCTGCCAGCTCAGATATGACATTTCTGGATTATGCTAATGTATACTGATTTTCTCAAATCCACCCACAGTCAGTTTTGCTTCCTCTGTTTGATTGACAAAGATGCCTTCAGATCTGCTGATCTGGCAGAACTGAACTCAGGTTATCAAGCAGTTTGGGACCAATGTTATTGGGTCCCCACCTTACCTCAGAGATGAGTTGCAGAATGGGGATACTTTAACTTCACCAGGTTATGAACTGGGGAAAAGAAACAAGACTAATAGCTGATCTGAAGAAACAAAAGCTTTTTGATAACCACATTGCCTACTTTTCTAAGGACGTAAGTGCAATGCACTTACTCTTGTAAATATGACACTCTGAGAAGAATAGGGAAACAAATACTTTCAGTCATCTATGGAGTGGGACATTCACCATACCTTATTCCAAAGTTCCTTCCTCTTTCTCAGAAAAGGTCTTATTTGCCAGATTAGATTATTAAGAAGTATAACGTATTTCCTGCCACGTAGGAAGGAACTGTAAATTTTATTCCTGTATAAAACTGCAATGCATTGATATAATCTCTGAGAACAGATTGATAGGAATTTCTTGTGGGAATTGCTTCTTTAATTTCTAAGTAGAAATCAGAGGTGTCATCTGTGTGCACACACACACACACACTCACACATATATATATATTTCCAAAAAAAAGCAGGTTGCTTCCTGATTTTAAATGGGCTTTGGGTTTTGGTTTGATGGGTTTTAAAGATTTAATAGATCAAAGTGTTCAGTGTTTGCTGTAAGGAATTAATCATATTGAGGTCACAGATAACAGAGGAGGGCTGTTGGATGTCCTAAAAGCCAGCAGATTTCCTGTAACAGTGGCAGCAGATCCACTGGCAGGAGCCGCAGTGTGCTCTCAGTGCGACAGCCGATGGCAGGAAAGCCTGAGAGTGAGAAGTGTCCTGCTTTCCCAGGCTCTTACATCTCTGGCCTGTGGTTTGCTAACAGGAAAAACTTGTTTGTTTGTTTATAAGCTGCTCCTGAAAATTAGATTTATTGCTAATTCAAGAAGAAAATGCATGGGAAATTCATGAGCTGACTTTGGACCAAATTTTGCTTAGATTTAGTTGTGTTGCAGACAAGCTTCCAAAAACCGGTGATACTGTCAGTAGTCAGGAATAAATTTTGCCCTTCATAGTCTCACTTGAACCAGTAGCCATCAGCATGGCAAATTCTCCACATAGTTATACCCCAAGGTAGAAACTAGATTTGTGCTTTTACTTGAACTAATTAGGAGTAAACAATTTTGCTTTTGCAGAATGCAATTTTGCTTACTGCCCTGAGGTCCAAGCAAAATAAGAGCATTTGTATTAGTGTCCTTTTAACAGCATCTTACATAATACTGATTTATTTGGTCTGAACATCACTGTGCAGACAATTAACAAAATAACATCTCTTTTAAAAATAATTTTTAATCTATGGAGGATAGGGATGATGTCTTGAATATCACATTAGACATTTAAATGAAGGATAATGAAGAAAAAAGATTCCAAAACATAATCTTGATGGTAGCTGGATATTTTTTGCATCATTACTTCCATGCTGGATTCTTATTAAACCTAAATCTCTGAGATTTTTGAGATTTTTCAGGCAATTATCATTACTAATATTAGTATGTGTAACTTCTTATAGGTTCAAAAGGTCATTTTCTCCATTCTTCACCTACACCAGCTCTAGCCAGACATACAGTAGCCAAAATCATGGTGCAAGTAGCCCAAGGTTGCAAGGAACGTTGAAGTATTCCTGAAAGCTGTGTGCCGGGGATACAGATCTAAGAATAAAGCCATCAAAAAAAATGGATAATGGACTGGGAAACCGTAATTCCTTCTAGAAGCATTGATAATACTTTATTTTCTTGCACTTCATTCATGCAGTTTTGTTCTACTTCTTTAATTGAGAATCATTTCTAGGTTTCCATAGAGTTTTGGTGAAGGGTATGAACAAGATTAAACTACTCTCAGATTCTGAGGTTAAATAGGAATAAGTTAATGAAAATTGGTTTAAAAACTTGATGTTTGAATTCTGTCAGCAGGTTCTGAGCGAGGTTCTTGGGACCCTCTGTGAGTGGTACAAATGTGGCTGTGCTCAGAAATGGTTTTATGGGTTTTGCTATCCGTGTTCTGTGAGCATCTGCCTGATTTCACAGGCTTCACAGTGAAGTACAGGGCAACATTTAGTTCAGGGGCTAATATCAGAGTAGCTTAGTTGTTTTAGTGCTCATCCTGACAATAAAGTTATCTCATTTGCTATGAATGACAATTTGGGCATATGTAAGCAGTGGAACAGTACAGGCCCAAGGGAATACCATATTTCCCATCATCATATATGGCTTGCACTTAAGCTGAACTCTGTATTTTAATAGTTGCAAACTCCAAGGGAAATAGAGATGCAAATTTTAAGGTATTTTTCTAGTACTTTATGTCAACTATAAACTGTGGGTGTGCATACCTGTTAGGAAATTGGAATCTGTGTCTCTTGGGACTTTTGATTTTTATTTTTGGCAGTCTGCCTTGGCTTGTTTTCCTGCTGCTTCTGAGTCAATAGGGATTTGCACCTGCTATTGAAAGAGCATATTTATATCTTTCGGTCTTAGCTGACTACAGACGCAGTGACACTTTTGTCAGCTACCTAACGGAGCAACCTTCTTCCCGTTTGTATTCAGCTCAGAGTACAGAGAGGTTCTGTTTCATGTCTCCACTCAAATGCTCTGGGTGCTTTTGGATGGTCGTGCATTGCAGGACAAATGTGCTGAGAACACGATGAGCACTGTGGGAGGGGAAAATGACTTTATTTTTATTCTCTTTTTCCTGGCATTCATTCTTTTATGGCTGTAATGTTAGACCAGTGGCAGGTAGGCTATTTGTAAACCTTGTTTCTCCCAGGGTTAATCAGGATTTCCAATGTCTGCACAGAAATCTAACTGTGAACCCAAGGAATGTCTTAATCTTTCCAGAAACCACTGATCAGAGGCTCTTTCAAAAGACTGTAACATGCTGGAGAGGCCTGGTCTTGGGCAACATGACATAGTTTCCTGATGGTGGAAGCAATGATATTTTAATTGCTAATCTGTCACAAAGTCAGTAAAAATTCTCTTGGAAACTGAGAAAAAAGAAGTGCTTGATGCTAATATGTTATCCAGAAAACATGGAAGTTGGAGGAGCTCCTTTATATTCATTCCTCAAACCAGCAGTCTAAGTTAAAGCCATAACTGCCTGAACGCCCAAAACTAGAATGTCCCTGAGACTGCACACCCAGGCCAGTTCTTTGCTGGGCAGAGGTGAAAACATCCAAGTGGAAATTGGTGAAACTGGAGCAAGGTGAATGGGAGTTGAAAAGAATAGCCAGGTGGAAACAAAATTGTGGATCCTTCTAACACAGCTGCCTTGGTGAGCTCTCTGTTGTACAGAGGAGCAATCCATTCTCCGGGAGCAGCAGAGGCAAATATCACTCCAGGATGCTTGGGAGCAGTATTTTTAACATGAAGAGTGACTGGTTTGCTTATATTGTAGTTGTCAGAAGATTAGCACATAGAGGATGAGATGCTTAAGGCTTTTAACCCACATAGTTTTAAGTGTTTCTCTAATTTAGTAAAGGATTTGGATACCAGTTTAATGGTATACTACATGCTAGAGAGAAGAAAGTACTAAGGTGCTATGCTAAATACTTCCTAAAATTTAAATGTGATTTAAGTGCTTCACTCTTCTAGACTAAGGATAGATTATTCAGAAAAGCCTGCCTATATCTTAATGTCTCATAAGCTGCTTTTGCAATGAAATATTTGATAACTGTATCTATCCATTAATGATATGTGATTTCTGATTGGGAGTTGTCTCATTGTAACAGGTTAGGATAATAATTCAGTTCCTCCTTAAAAGCCATTGTCGTTACCCAAGTTACTCTGCTTGTTGTCCTCTGGACTATTTTTACCTGAAGGTTCACTGAAGCCAAGAGGCCCAGCAGGAACAGGATGTATTGGGAAGCTGTTGAGCCTGAGGTACCTGCTTTGCAGACCCAACGGAGGATTCACTTTCCACTTGACTGCTTCCACCATCCTTCTTTTTAAAGCTACAACTGTTGCTGTTGTGCCTTATATTTAATGAGGTGCATTCTTACAAGAGAAAGTACATCTGAAATTCTGAAACAATGTAAAAAAATCAAGGAATTATATTTGCACACCACACTATTTGCTGTATTTGGAAGAGTAAACTTTTTATTTAGCACATCTTCCTGCAATGTACTGCTCTTTCCTTTCCTGTTTTCCAGAAAAACTCACAGAGAGAGCTCTTGAAATGAATTCAAGAGAAACGTCACAAGCATGCTTTTCATGTCTCTGCTTTGTAGTTCCTGGATGTTTGTCTGGCTTTTAAATTTCCCATGGAAAAAAAAAAATCCATCTCTTCTATAACCAACATTTTGCTATTAATCATTCATTGGAATTCAGGGATGTTCACTCAGAATTTTAAATGGGATGTCTAGTCAGGGCTGTAAAATCTTATAGCTGAGGGACGTAAAGCAAGCATACAATGAGAGTGGAAGATCAGAATGGCATGATTTATTCTGACAATTTTCATTTTTTCTGTTGAGACCTGTTAGCCTGCCATATAGGTTTACTCTAGATATATAAAAAATACTATTTAAAATACATACATATGGGGTCAGCTGATAAAATATGCTAAAAACTAGTGAGAGGAAAGGTTGTTGCAATGATCTTTGTGCTGTTAACTTTGAAAATTGCAGCCTGCAGCTGCTTTCTGTTTTGTGTGCAGTTTTATATTGCTATGATTATGAACTTCGGTGTTTTGTAAGGTATGAGTCTTGAAGATACAGGGTTATTCTTTAAGAACATACTGCCCCTCAAGCCTGAGAAGGTGTGTAAATTAGCCTATTTAGAAACATTTTCATCCGTGCAGAAGTTTTACATCTCCAAAGTAATGCCAGCTCTTTCTCCCCAGAAATCTTTCACCTTTTTCAGAAATAGTGTTGCCATAGTGTAGTCATATAAGATGTAAGCAAAATAGAGCTCTGTGGAGAGACAGTATCCTGTATTATATACAATTGGAAAAAGAAAAAAAGACAAGATTTTTGGCACAATAAGTACCAAAAACATCACTGAAATGTCTTCTATGTGATAAACAACCTGTTTCAGAATAGATTGTCATGTGTTTGGCTCTTTTATGATGGAAATTTTCTTCAGCATGTAACCCAATTAAAAGTTTTCTCCAGACAGTTTTGAACATTATTGATATATTTGCGGAAGGAGTTCCAGGAACATAATTTTTAATTCTAGGCAAGCTGTAGATTGGCTGGTGGCACAAGAGGTTAAAATCAGGCACTCAGGAGCTGGGGAATAGCAGGAAAGGTCCATGTCTAGCAGGGACCAGATGGATGGTACCAGGTGGGTAGCATGAACAGGGTGAGCAGGTGGTCAAGAAAGCAGGAAAGACACATCTGGCAATTGAGAGACTTCCAGGGCAGCTGCCAGAGAAGTTTGATGGGACATTTCCCTGGATAGGACATTTTGTGGTCCTGCAGTCGCGCTCAAGACTCAGCACACAGGATGGGGCCAAGGTTTCCAATTTGAACAGAGGTGCAGACAGCACAAGCAATAATGAAGGCAGAATCTTTGTGTTGCTGAGTTAGTGACATTTCACACATTCCTCATCAAGCTTTACTCTTTCCTGCTGCGGCATCTCAGAGCAGTATTATCTGTTTTTATGAAATTGAGGTCTCTGCTCTATTTTAAATTTCTCACTGTAAACCATTACTAAGGGCAGGACAGATGGCTTGGAAAAGGACCTTCTCCTACTTTCCTGATACTTTTAGAAGCCTGCACATGAGAGCATCCCCCAACCCGTTCACTCGTTCACTCAGGTGTTATCTCCCTATTGCTTTGCTTTGATCCCTGCCAGCACTTTGGCTGTCAGTGAATCAGCAGTGGCCACTGTGTTTGCCAGGTGTCTAAATGAGTGCTTCTTCCTACTGCCCCGGAGAGTGGACCCACAGCTGCGCTCTGAAAGCACTTCCTCTTCTGTGCCAAATAAATGCAATGGGCTTTGATAAAACATGTAGGCACCTCCCTCCCATCCCTACACACTGGAGAAAGCTTTACCAAGAATTGTGCACAAGAAGCAAGCTGGAGAAACGGGTTACTAACTAAAGAGCCCTGCATAAGGTGCTTATCTTGGTTTTGAGAAAGCTTTGGGAAGAAGTAGAAATAATGGTTCCTTAGGGACTCACTTATCATTTGTTTCTTTGGAGAAATGAAAAGATTTTATTCACAAAATTGTGGTTTTCTAGTCCACTGGTTTTAAAATTATTCATAGGTCTTGAGTATATAGAAATCAATGAATCTAGTAGTGCCTTTCTCCTGATATTTTATTAGGTTATCTGAAAATGGGCAGCAAAATGACATATCTTATTACAGTTAAGACTATTGTAATAAATAGAAATGGAACTTTATTTAGACAGTTGGAATTTTTCCTTTTTTTCCACCAAGACAATCAGAGATACATTAAAATAACCCAGGTTTCTTCTTATTAAAGTTATCAGCCTTCATTTTCCTGTGCAAAACACATTTTTTATTCAGATTAAATGACTCTTAGTTTTGCACTTGGTATGCCAGAACAGAGGAGCATCAATGACCAGTAACATTACGAGAACTGTTTATCTCTCAACCAGTGACAACCCCTGATTTCCTGCAGTTGGGAGGGATCTGATCGTATGACAAATGCTGCAGTTCTCAATAGGTTTTGTTGGGTGTACATTTCAAAGAGAATTTTTGGGATGAGCCATGCATAGATTGTGCACCATTTATCCTTCACTAACTCGTCTGAAATACCCCAGGGAGTAATTGGGATTTTAAGTGGTGTATGATATTGATATTCAGTGCAATGTGGAAAAGCTTAATTGTTTTTAATTGAGCGGTAGTATAATAACCATTTTCTTTCAATTAAAAATCCTTTTGGGCCAAAGGCAATCGCAAATCCAAAATGCTTTTTTATGGTTCATTTTCCTCACTTTATTTCAGTTTTGACAGTTGGAGCCTTTCTCTGATGATAGGCTCCAAAACAAAGAATTTTGTTGTTCTCCTGTGAATTATATTTCTAAACTCAAAGAGGGCATATGATTCTGTCATGATATCTACAGAACTAAATAACTGAGGCAATACTTTATAATACATCATTTCGAGCATGTGTTGTTAAAGCTTTACTTTGCAGTCAAATGAGCTAGCAGAAAAATCAGTACAAACAGCAGAAAACCTATTTTGCCTGCATTGCTCTGTTGGATAACAGGTAAACAGCTTATAGTTCTTGTAGGAGCACCAGCATAAAATCCTGAGGAGCAGAAAATCAGTTTTCTTTCTAGCAAGGTAGCCTATGCATCAAAGACAAACATATATAAATCCTGAAGCTTCTGTAAACCATAGATGTGTGCAAGAAAACAAAGTGAAAAGAGCTTGCTAAAGATGGGAGAGAACATCAGCCTTCAAAACAGAATAGTTTGCAGGTTACCCATCCAAAACCAGGATGCTGCTATTTCACAGATACGGAATGTACTCCTGTCTTAAGGAACACTTTTCAAAATATATGTTTTCTGTCTTGATTTCTATGCCTTTAGTTTCTTCTTCCATCAACCTTTGAAGGAGCTTTCCCGTTATAAGTGAGAATTATCAACTGCTCTTTACACATTGCTCTTAGAAACAGAGTTTGTCTTCGGAGAAGTGCAATTGCTACCTGATTTCAACCTAGCCATTGAGAGGGAAAAATGTACTACTAAATTGTAGTGAAAGCTGTTTGAAAAAAGGCGCACTGACTCAGTCACCATTTGAACATAACATTCAGGAGAACTTCTAATTCCTTAAATCATTTCTGACAGTTGATGTTATTTTAATACAATTACTCCTCTTTAAAGTTTGCTCAGAGAGTGAGGACTGCTTCCAAATTTATTGGGATGTGAATGTTCCAGGACTGATACTTGGGCTTTTGAAGTCAGGTCTGTTTTGATGACTGCTTTTTTTATGCTATTCAAGAGATGCACAGATGTGAACAATAATTCATTTTACATTTCAACACAAGACAGTCATTTAAGTTAAGCCTTTTCCCATGAGTAAGGAAGGTTGTTTTGTATTTTAAACTCATTTTTTTTAGAAAATGTTAATGGGTCTGACTGAAAAATATAAACTGCAACCAAACTAAATTTGTTTTACACTGAAGGGGAAGATGGAAGTTGTTACCATGGACACAGGTGGAGCACATGAGACAAGGTGTTTGTGTGCAAAAATACCTGCAAAAATATTCAACTCTGTTCTTGGGCTTAGCATCAAGATGTCAAGGACCTGAAGTAGGAGAAAAACAGAAGGAAGCAGAACAAGTGCCAGAGAGGCATGAGGCTGTGGACGTGAATTGATCCATCTGGAGGCTGAGGGGGTGAAGAAGCCAGTCTCCCGTTGGCGCCTGGTTGCTGGTCATACAGGCTTTCAGGGCAGCATGCTCTCTAGTAATCCCTTTTAAACAAAACTGTGGGTCTGATTCAAGCAGGCTGATTAAATTGTTTATATTGTTATACTAATTTATACTATTACACTAATTGCTGCTGGCTGCTTTGCCTGACAGGCGCCGGGAGAGAGCACACAGCTGCTCATCTGGGGCAGGCTGGTGACCTCTCACTGGAGCAGCACAGAACCATCGCAGGCCGAAATGTCTCATCTCATGCCAGCACGCAGCTTTAGACAACAGGAAAAAAAGTTAATCACTAATTAATATAAAACTCTTAATCACCATTATTATTGTTGTAGTATCCGAAGGTCTGTCAGAAAGAGCTCCCTGCTCCACTGGCCCCTGACCCAAACTGAGAAGTAGCCAATTGCTCCTGTAACCTGGAAGCCTCATAGGGAGCAAGAGTGGAGGCATGGGCACACAACAGGTACAATGAACTGCAAATATTTATCTCTGATCCTTTTTCAGAGAGGTGTAGGTGTCTGCAGAGATCAATCTGCGTAACACACTTGCATGAGTGAGATAATGGGCTGGTCTATTTTTAAAGGGTAGTTTTCTTTATGTTGATTATTGAACCTACATCTATTTTAGAACTTCGACTCTACAGGAGGTATGAAAGAGTTTATTTCTTTAAAAAAGTTACTGGTTATGATCAGATCAAAGATTTTTGACTCCTGATAGCTTCCTCAGCATAAGCATTTTATTCCAGGATTTCCAACATATCTATACAATGCAAAACACCCACATATGGACCAAATGAGTGGAAGGATATACTGGCACAGACAGCTCAATGGTAGTTCTCAATTTCGAGACAAGACACAAAAATATTGCAGCTTTTTCTTGCATGACAATATAAATCCAATTTGCCATATTTGAAAAACAGGAAGATTATTTTGGATGATGGATATGTAATTCGACAATGAAATAAATTGATATTAGAGAGCAGAGAAGTGATAAAGGACACTATTTATGTGAACTTGTCATGGACAATGGTAATTAGCCATCTCCCTGGGCAAGAGAGGATGATGGGTGCATCAGGTGTTTCAGAGCACTTTGGCAGCTGGGATCTTCTTTTGCAGTTACATGCAGGGTTCCTTCAGTTTCTCAACCTAAGAAGGATTGTGGGATGTGAGGTTTCAGCTATGGCTTTGTCAGACTTTTTCGTAGCTTTGAGAGATGGTGTCAGATCTCTGTTTTTCAGACTTTTTCATCATGTGCTGTTGTAGTTGCCCTGGTGAAGTGTCTTCTGTTGTCAGTTCTGCTGGGCCAGAAAAAAAATGGCTTAAATTTATTTGTCTCTTTTTCAAATAACCAAGTAAGCAAACTGCAACTGATGAGTTTATTGCTGTGTCTGACTGCTAAACATGATGGTGACTTCGGAAAATGCTGTTTATGGAGTATATTCACAGAGATTTCAGAGGCAAAATATCTGGGTTTGTTGCTTCCCAAACCTTGCAAGTGCAAGTTCCTATGCTCCCAGTGTTAAGAAGGCTGCAGGCTTAGGCTTTTGTGGGTTTCTATGCAAAGATATATGAGGAACATGGAATAAATCCATTTAATATGATCAGATGTAAAGACATATTCTGCAGGACAGCCTCAACCCTCCAAGCAGCTCTGATGGGCACAAACCTGGGGAGAACGCTTAGGATTTCAGGTGAGAAAGTCATGCCACAGTGTCTCATAAAATCCCTGCTGCTGCAGAGCCCCCCTGCGCTGAAAGGAACCTGCCAAATCCTTTGTCTGCCCACACAGGACACAGAAAACAGAGCAGCGTTCCCTTCCCCAGCTGTTTTTGTTCATATTCTCTTTATTGTGATGACCATATCTCGACATTTGTCATGACAGAGAGATGTTGCTGTGCAAGCCAAGTGTCAATCCATGCTTCCAGCTTTCTCGGAAGACCAACAACAGGATGCTATCAGGAGGCCACAGTGGGGGCTGGGGGTGGAACAGGGCAATTTAATTTCATTCTGCTTGTTTCTCTGAAAACTATATTTCAGCCAGAAAACGGATATGATATTTGACGCTCTGAGAATCATCAGGAAGGGAACGGAAAGGAGAAAACAGTTTGTTTTGTAAGAAAATGAGCAAAAGCTGTTCTGAGCCCCATTTTTTATGTCCAAAAGTTGATATAATATCCAATATCACCAACAACAGTGCTCACGAACTGCTAGTGATCAGTACTGAGCAATTAGAAATACAATTTGGCAGGGAAAGGAAGCACAAGGAAAATAACTTCTATTTTAACTACACAAAATCAGTTTGAAAATTACATCTATTTTGTGGGAGAAACTAAATAATTTCTACACCACATAGTGGATTTCTTTCTTCCAAGAACTGAGGGAATTAAACTTTTGTTTTTTTCTTGAAAAAATTAGCTTACCCAAGTTTCTGCATATTTTGTTCAACTGCCTTAGAACTGTATCTATATTTTCTTCACAGGAAAGGACTAGAGCAGGATGTCAGGTCATTTCCTCACTGATTTTGTTAAAAGATGCTTCAAGGCTATAATAAGCATGAGCAGGACAGAAATCTCAGAAGGCTGGCAGAATCTTACGCCAGCAAGGATGCAAGATTTTTCAATCTTACCTAGTCTTTGTTAATTATTCCTTCTCCTGACAGAACACAGGCAACCGTAGTGAGTTCTGTGCACTATTACATAAAAGCTCCACAAATGCAAATGTGTGGATGAGCAGTGAGGGAAGGCCCATGTGGGTTGATGTCCATACTGGAACACAGTACGAGAAGGCACTGCCTGGGCCACATCATACACTTTCCTAGAAATATCCATGGAAGAAAGTAAGTACTTAGGGGAAAAAAAGTCCTAGAAAATTCATTTTCCTTTTTTTCTGTCTCACTTGAGGTTATAGGGCCTCAGAGAAGTTTTGGTCCAGTTTCTCTACCCAGAGGTCTCCAGGGTCTCCAGAAACAGGGTCACTCTCCTCTGTCACTTTTCCCCTAGAAGGTCCCATGTTCACTGCAACAGAATTTATATAATGTCAGTATGTCCATGAGTCTCCCTTTTCTCATACAGAGAGGAAGGAATATGGATTATGAGGTCCATGTAAGTTATATTGCATTAGTGTGATAAACCCAAAGTCAGGGCATCTGCATGAAACTGAACTGTTGCTCCTTTGTGTATAATGTATTATATTATTCATTATTATAATCAAGCACAATTGTATTATGCTTTAGAGGTCTCCTGCTTCATTAAGTCAGAAAATCAACAAAGCTATTAGTACTTGATCTCTTCATTTTTCACTTTGTGGCCCATTTACTAGTAGCGATTCCAACCATAGTGTGAAGGAAAAATTGCTACTAATTAATGGTCTTTCGGTGGTGCTGCTCCCTGTCCTGGATACAGATTCCTTTTTGGAATGTTGGGTAAAGAAGAGTTGTATGATCTTTTACAAATACAGAACCAATACAAAGAATGAGTAAAGGAAATATGTGCTTCCATGGTCATCATCTAACTGAGATTTACAGGGCCTTTTGCTTACTGAGGCTTTCAAATATATGAACTGCAGGGTACAGTGATACCAGTCAGACAAGGGTATTCAAACTTAGACAACCCAAAAAACAAGATAAAACCCCACTGTTTCAAATCAAACTTTCTGTGCCATAATGAGAAACACAGAGTTGGTGACTAATTTGGAAAAGAAAGTGGTTTCAGTGAATTACCAAGTGGAATTGACCCTGCTATGAGATATGGTAAGAGCAAGACGTCCTGGTAAGGAGGGCCCAGGGTTTTAACCACGGTGGTGAACAATAAAAACAAGATGTATAAAAGGCTAAGAGAAAGAGATGAGATTTGTGATCCTGAGGAAGCTCTGAACCCCTTCCAGATATTAATTTTGTAAGCAAGAATGAATTAGTGGATCTGAGTGTCACAAAGTATTAGAGAAATAACTCAGAACAAAGGTAAACACTCTGCAGATGGGCCTGGGGCAGCAGTTCCCTGGAAGGAACATAAGGCAGGCTGGAAAAACAACAACCAGATAAGAACTGTAGTGCACAAACCAACAGTTTACCCTTGTATTTAGAAAGAATCTGTTTAAAAACTGTCTTGTCCTTCTAGATTTTATCATGATATCAGGTTTGCTGGACTAAACAAGAACTCATTTTGCCTTCTTTTGTCGCACACCACTTGGTGTGACTGAAATGCTGTAGCATCGCATGCAGCATCCTAACAGACTATACTGACTTGCAAGAAAAAGGCATATACTATTTTTATCCTTAAATAATTAAATTAATTAAATATAAACTCTTTGAATTTTGCTACTAAGTGTTTTATTAGATTACTTCCAAATATTGAAACTGAAACAAGCATAAAAGTCTTGAAAGTTTTTCAGGGTGTGTCTAGAATTTCAGGCAGTTTTTCAGTCAGATTGAAGGCAACATCTCGGTGTTTACCACTGTGAACACAATATTAATCCTTTTCCTTTTTGTGATTGTCTCTGAACCCAGTGTGTTTGAACTGTAACTGCTCAGCACTGTAATTCATGCCACTGAACAAAAAAATATGAAGTAGTTCTTTTTTGAAAAAGAACGGTTGTCCCATCACTGGTTTTCTGGTGATGGAGTGTCTCTATTCTTTATGCTCCTTTATGTGAACTCAGCTAGAAGGTAACAGCTTTATGACTTCAAATTTATTTTCCCTTTATTTTTAGTAGTGAGACAAGAGAAGCGACCGTCTGAAGTCATAACATACAAAAAGGAAGTGTAAGGGGCATTTAAAAATCCAAGATTTTTCTGTGCTGTGAATTTAATGATTAAAGTATGAAAAGCAAATTGCAGCTTTTTATCAAGAAGAAATTATACTTTCCTTATGATTGTCCTTCCTATTCACCCACATTTTCTGTTAAAGTATAGACATTCTTAATTAATTATGGATTATTGTATTTACATGTTAAATTCATGGTATTACTTAAGCCTGTAGCGGTTTGCTATTAAATCGAACATGAAATGATAAATGGACAAGCAATTCCATTAAATTTCTCCAACAGAGACGTTATATTATGAAATGGAAATGATTTCTTCAGTTGATACTAAGTATGGTGGTACAGATGAACACAATAGATGTATCTTTGTTTTCCAAATATATCCAAAATAAAATGTAAAAAAATAGAGTAATCATATCCATGAGGAACAACAGAACCTATACAGCATAAGGCAGCAGCAAGAAGCTAGGGAGCTGAAAAGGTACATCTGAAAAAGATGAGAAGGTAGCAATATGTGCAGGACTTGCCTTTCCTCTATACAACAGTACAGCACAGCCCCTGCCAGGCAGTACTTTTCCAGGTGGGGCTGAGCCTCTCTTCTGCTGCAGTGAAAACACAACTTCAGCAGCAGCTGGGACCAGCCTCCTGTAATTCCCAGCTGCACCAACACCCTGCTTTCTTCCCTCTGCTGATGGGTCTGGCCCCCAGAGATGGAGCCTCTCCTGGAAGCACACCTGTATAAACCTCTGTGTGGCTCCTTTTTCAGGGTAAATAATCCTAAACTGATGTGGAGACAGTAGTGAGTTGCCAGCAGCCTTGGTTTTGCCTGCTCTTTGATATGCACACTTTGTATTGATATGCTGCCATGCACTGGAATAATTAACTCCCTTCAGAAAACTAGATTTTAACAAAGATTTTTAAAGTTCAGTTCTTGTTTCCCAAACTTTAAAGGCACAAATATTAGTAAAGCTATTACCTAGTTGCTTGGCACCATCTTCCCTGATGATTAATGCATGCAATGTTTCTGCCACAGGCACAGCACAGCTTCCCAAGTAGCAGCAGGGGGTTGAAGTGAGATGCTAAAGAACATTTTTGCATGCAGCATTTAGTGACTATTTAGAAAAAATCCTTTTTTTTTTTT
>VYXC01011222.1:367580-430239 GCA_013397175.1 Platysteira castanea | reverse complement strand
AAAAAAAAAAAAAAAAAGCATAATATAGAAAATTTAGCAAACCAGCATTGGAACAATCCATTTTTAGTTATTGAAATATTATCTGCATTATTGATGCTTCAGGCAAAACATGTAATAGCTGTGCTATAAACAAAAAAGTAGTTTTAAATTTATAACAGAGTTCAATTGCACTGACCGTATTGGTAATCCCAGTGGATTTTAGTGGGATCAGACAGAGACTGGGTATTTGATGAGTAAAGGCTGGGCAGAAGGATCACTGACTGTGATCCTCCAGTCATTCTTTGTAAATTAATGTCTAATGTTTCTTCTCTGGCACCACTCAGCTCACTTGCAGAATGGAAGAGTAGAAAATTGGAGGCAACTCTGTGAAAAATGTTTCTGACCTGATCAAAAACATGGTATGAAAGAACCAGATTTGATGAAAGTGAAGTAGGAGGAAAAGTTTACAGGCCTGCATTTTGACTCACATGAAACATGACAGTGTTAATGGCAGTGCAAGCTTCTGCAGTTTACAGGTGAGTCACTCAAATTAATGCTGAGGCTGTGACTGATTGCAGAAGATTTGAGGTCTTACCAGCAATTACTGGGTAGAAGGTAGTATTTACCCCTAAGTGAATGCTCTGCCTCCAGTTCTCTATCCGTAATGTGAAGCTTCCTATGAATTTTTTTTAAAAACGTATGAAATTGGCATTATCTTTTGTTTGTTTTTCTTTGCCTGCTTTTCTGTGTTCTCTCATAAATTTGTGTCATTGGCCAACTGATCAGGAATATCATAGGAACACATGGCTGTAGTTGATAATGGCGGAGATCCCAGAATCACAAAATCAGACTGGCTCCAGAGGGACCTCCGGAGCTCCTCCAGTCCAGCCACCTGCTAAACCAGGGTCACCTAGAGCAGTTTACACAGAATCACATCCAGGCAGGTTTTGAGTATCTCCAGAGAAAAAACTGCCCAGTCTCTCTGGGCAGCCTGTTCTACTGCTCTGTCATCCTTAAAGAGGTTTTTCCTTATATTCAGATGGAATTTCCTGTGTTCAGTTTGTCTCCATTACCCCTTGTTCTGTTGCTGGGATGCTTTAGTCCTACTTGGTCACTCTCAGAAAATAGTAATTCATAGTGACTCTCAGAGAATAAATTTTTTTCTGCAGATAAATTTCATTTTCCCCCATTATGTCAATTGTCTATAATCATTAGAGATTGGCTTATGAATGAGAAATACAACTTAATATCCCTATTAAAGTTGCTATTATTCATTACATTTTTTTTCTACGACATCCAAACTGAGAGGCAAGAATTATATATATATATGTATATATACACACATCAGGCTAGAAAAAAAGGTAATCTAGAAGAGTTTAAAGTTTCCTTGCCTTTCTGCATCAAGATCAGTATTTCTTATAAACAATCTTTCCTTAATTCACAGCTGCACTCTGCAGAAAATAAGATGTGGGTTTATTTCTACATATTGATCCTGTTTAGTTTACTAAGGTAAATAAGAAAAAAGCATATGATGAATTCTGATAATAACAGATGTTTAGATAAAAAATTACTTACATTAATACCACCACAATATACCAGTAAAGTATTACATTCTATTTTTCCATTTAAAAAGGGACACTTTCTTCATATCAAGATATTTACAGCATGCTTTGTCATTTCCAAATGCAGTTTGTGTAGCTGAATTCCTTGGTGTCCCGTTACTGCACCCTTGCCATCTTCTTTTCCAACCATAGCCTGCTATGACAGATTTTCAAAGACATTTCATCTGTACCTCCATCAATGGACATAGATATTTACCCTTAATGTCAAGTCTAAATTGAGGATGTATTTCTCCTTTCACTCTGAAGTCAGCAGGGTAAAAATGACAGGCTGATATTCCACCTAGAATTTCTTTGTAAAGGCAACACCTTTCCTCAGGGGTCTGGTGCCCCCTCTCCACACAGTTTTGCCTAACTGCGTGCCAGGCTCCTGGTGTGATAAGCACCATGCAGATTTTGAAGAAAAGCAGCCACCATGTCCCGAAATACCTGATGAGCTAATTGCAGTGCTGAGAGACACCAGCTAAATCCCTCAAACTGCCAAACAAATGAGTGAAGAGTAGCCTAGCTGCTTTTGAAAAGGGGCTGGGGACTTCAGTGTGCTTCTGCCTCATGGGCATTACAATTTGGAACATGCAAGGTGAAGTCTGGGGGAGTCTTTCAGTGGTGTCAGCAGGGTCTGATGGGGCTGTGATGAGACTCTCAAGCACTTAGACCTCTCTGGTCAATGGTTTCTGTCTACAAAGCAGTGAGAAATGGCTCAAAACCTTTAAAGAATATATTTGAAGAGAAGTAGCAGTAGGTGGCATGTGAGGGTCCCTGCTGTTGGGGAAGTGGATGTAGCAAGGAGGGAAGGGTCCCTATAACCCTCCTTGCCAGCTCCTGTCACTTCTGCCCAAGCTTCTTTTGTGTAGAGAGGGTGCTGGGACATTGCACACAGCAAATTTTACAGGGCTTTTGGAAACATCAGTCCAAGTTCTCTTGCTTGACAATAAGAAAAGTAAATTAGAAGTTCTTTCTCTTAAGTAATAAAACTTTGATAAAAGCTGGGGTTATGATCAAATACTTCCAACCCAGTCAAACATTCCTAGTAAATGCTACTCATTCAAAAACCTTTAAGGGAGAAAGCGTGTCTCTGGTCTCTTATCTGAAATATTTCTCAAAGGCTTGCATGTCTGAAAGACAACTTTTGCCTTGCTCTTGCACTGGGTGTTATTAATAACAAAATTTCCTTTGACTCCAGTGATGTAAAATTAGTCTTCAGAATTTCCTTCATCAAAACTTTCCAGATTTATATATTGCAAATTGCTGTAGTGATTCGTCAACAAATTGATACCAACAAAAATTTCACAGCACTGAGGATGAGAGAGAAAAATAGATAACAAATAAGGCTAGATCTCACAGTCTTTAGTATATAACATTCTCATTGAGCTAAACACAAAGCCTTAATTCAAAGCAGCAGAATTTGGCCTAGTGACACAGGGTGCTTTCTGATTCTTCTGAGGGAGCAGTGAAACGAGAAATCCAATATATATCTGCTATCTCCCTTCTTCACCAATCTTGGGAGCACAAACCATTTTTTAAAGTGGACTGCATTTGCCCTTGGCTATACAGATTAGTGCTCAAAAAGAAAAAAGGTCTGTGTCCCACTTTCAAATTGTTGACATCTTGTACTGGCAAAGAAAAAAGGTCAGAAAGGAGGCCCAAATAAAGTCGAGCCTGGGAGAAAGAGTCAAGGCCAGAAAATAATGTGGCAGTTGAAAGGGGTGGCAGGCTGAAAGTTTGTGTGAGGCTAGAAAGAGTAGAGACTAAAGGGTTTGGTAGACCCAAAGGTCATTGGAGTCCTAGAATAAAACTGAGGCTGAACAGAGGTGGTGGACAATAGTGGGTCAGAGACAGGAAAAAAGTAGAGGCCAAAAGTAGCCTCAAAAGGTCAGGATACTGGAAATAAACCAGTAATCCAAGGCAGCTGGAGGCTGTAAGTAGAGGCTAAAGGGAGTAGAAGGACAAAAATAGGTGGGTGGCCCCGTGATTGCACAAATCCGTTTGTGCAAATCTTCCCCTTGCAAGTCTCCTGGTGTGAGATGGCAGCTTGTCTTCCGTAATTTATATTTTTCTGAAAACTGCAGGAAACTTATCTACATTAATTCATCCAACTGCAGCTATTGTTCACTTTATCCTTCATACTCCTGCTTTGGAAGATGTTCTGGGGAAGCCTCTGCCTATAAACTACTAGTATTTTTATGTCCCTAGAGAAAATTAACTCCACTTACTCTTTAGCTTTGAAATTGAGCCATAGCAGTGTTTTGGATTCATTGAAAAGGATTTTAATATACATACATTGCTATAGCAGAAAAAGTGATTCTGGCCTTCCTCTAAAGAGAAAGATGGTGTATCTGAGCAGCCATTATAAAAGCCACACAGTTTGAGTGTACTGGGAGCGGCTGGGGTCAAGTTAACTTCTCCCATCATGGCCTGTGATGGGTCTGGATTTACCATTAGAAGTGTTGATAAAAGCCCAGTGTTTTGTGTAGAACACGGCTAGCACCGTGTTGTGTCTGCGGAGACACAATAAAGACGCTCTCGCGCCTGCCAGGTTCAGCAGAAAGGAAAGAAAATGGATGGATTTATTTACATTATCTCATTCATATACACGTCCCAACTCCACAAGGGATTGGAGAGCATGTCACTTTCTTCTCCATCCCACTGGATAAGAAAGGTGCTCATCAAAGTTGTCATATCACAAAAGGAATGAAAAACAGAAAATACCGTTAAGTAAACACTGGCTATTATTTACATGAAACTGTGTGAGAAAGAATCTGACTCCAAGGTTAAAAACAGAAGGCTTACAAAAACCAGGGCAACACCGTGTCAAGGCTTTTTCTGCACCAGCTGGGGTATCACTGTAGAGACTTACATGCAGTGCCTCAGAACAAGAGGATTCTAGATAGAGCATTTGGTAACTTTGATACCTAGCACATGTTGATGGTGGCAATGCCTTGGATGAAGGCTGAAGCAGCACTAACCACCACTCAGTGCAGTACTTTCGAGTTATTTCATATCCAGGCTTTAGATTTTAGTGGATAATCACTCTTCTGCACAGCAGGAGGGAAAGGGATGAGAATGAAGATGACTGAAGGCACTGTACCTTGCAGCAGACATACAGAAATGGATGTTGCCTCTGACATGCCCAGCATTTAGGAGTGAAGGGCTTCTACTCAATCACACTGTGGATTCCAGCCAAAGAATGAGTATTTTTACTAATCCACTCTTGCTGCCATACCAAGCCCACTGATCCCTGTCTATTAAATGAGAAATAGGCTCTTGAGAGTCCAGAGGAGATGAAATGAAAGACAAACAAGAGAGTATCTCAGGTAAGCGGGGGATTAGAATGTCCCGTGTGTGTGTGAAGAGGATGAGAGAACAGGTTGTTTCAGGAGAGTGTGCAGAGTTGTCATGATACCTTCCTGTCTGAATTATTAAGACTCAGAGCCCTGTGCTGAAGGAAGGACGCAGATTTTCCAAATTTAGAAGTCCGTATAGAGCACATTTTCTTCTTGATGCTTTCCTGTGACAGTCAATTCCAGCTGACAGCAGGAAGAAAAGATTTGTGCTGAATAAACCTTATTATATTAAAAGTTTTCTCCTTTAATGTGCAATGTCTGCATTTCTGGGAAAAAAACCCAAACAACAAAGACCCAAAAAAACCAAATCAACCAAGTTTATTATAAACTGTAAAATTGTAATGTTTTGCAAGAAATAATGTCATACTAAGACATTTAGAACCTTTTGTGTTATAAAGAAAGGTGTAGAAATTGATTTTATTTTAGAGAATTAAAGATGGACTAATCAGCTTCTGGTTATATTATGCTGATTTTGTTTTTAAACTCTTATTTTCCACTACAGATAGGACACACACAAAATGTTTTGTTAGACATTTTTAAGGGATGCATACTGAGCCTCTCAGCTTGACCAGAACTGCCACTTCTACTCAAACAAAATACAGCTGTAAAAAAAAGAAACAAAGAATAACACTGACAATTTTAACTCATTTCCAAGCCATCTTGTGTGTCAAAGCAAAAGTGGATCACTGTCTCCATGTTTAAAAATGTGTTAATAATATGGCAGGCTGCAAGTAAAAATAGTCCTTATCCTATGCCCAGTGCGTATTTGTATCCTACTAACCTATTTCCTTAGCCTCAGGAAAACAAGGGATAGAAATGTAGCTCATTGTCTGCTTTAAACACATAAGCTGTCCACTCAGCATCCTTGGGCAAAAATAGCTGCACATCCATCTAAATCCATTAAAGTAGCAACACAGGCCAATGAGCCAACCATCTGAAGAGTGGCTGGATAAACACTTAAGAAACTGAAAACTCCTTGAAAGATTTTTCTGGGGCAATTGTGAACACCAAGTGCGTTTATGGAGACTTTTAAGCAATTTGTAAAGAGAGGAAAGGATCAAGTTTTCACCACAGGTCAGTGCTAAGCTGTTTTGCCTGGCCCAGTCCTTGAAGTAATAACCAGACCTGGGCAGAGAAAGATGCTGTGAAGTATGCAAAGCAACTTGAAATGCAGGAGTAGAGGGTTGAAGCATATTCCTCCACATCCTGGAAGCACATATTTCATGTTTCTGATGTCAAAGGATTTCTTTCCATGACAGCTATTTCACTTGACTAGTCAAGAGGCTTGAGTACTGAGGGGCACAGGGGCACCTTGAGAACTGGCTGTGTTTTAGATACAAACTTAAGGAATATAAACAACTTTTCAAATAGTGTCATTGTTATTGAACTCACAGCCACAGGGCTGTGCTGATTATTGTCCTAATAAATCTCAGCTGCACAGGGCTCAGATCAAGGTTGAGTACCATGCTGCCATGTATTTTAACTGGAATAGGACAGCAGTGAAAGGAACAAAAGATTCATTGGAACCATCAGATTTCTCTTTAATATCTATTGTCCTGGCACTGTTCTATAAAACCTCACACAGGGCTGGCTGGCTCTAAACCACCTTGGATTAGCAGTACCTCTTTACAAGCTTCTCTACTCTTCAAACTTAGAGGTTCTCCTCTTCTATTGAAGCTGTCACAGCTCCAGTCAAATCTTATTGCAGCTAAAGAAAAGATTGCAGTGCTTATTTTAATTTCAGAAATGTTCTGCATTACACACATGGCTGCCAACTGCTACTGGAAAATATTGCCCCAATGGTAAATATTTAACTCCATTTAATCTCACTTAGATTTTACTCATTAAGATTCCACACTGATGTTAGCAAAAGTCAACAACTGCTTATGTTCGATAGTTTACAAAATTGTAGGGAAAAGAGACGGAGCTTATTTTTGTTAGTTTGTTCTTTTCCACTATTTTGGAGATTGAGATTCAATGTGCTGCCATAAGTCCATTGTTCCTGAGTTGTGATAGAATACAACTGCCTCAAATGGAACATTTCTATGAGCAATCACTGAAAACTATGCAGCAGATGTACCAACAACAAAACCATGAGATGTAGCACTTGAATTGTCACAAGAGGCATAAATAATTACCATAGTACCACCTTTATGTTACTTTGCTGTATGGCCTTTTACTGAAGCTAACCTTACTGAAGTGAAATAACTGGAGTACCTGGCTTCAGTTAATTTTCTAGTAAAAAGAAATGCTAATAAATTGCCCCATTCCAAGGCCAGGCACTGCAAGAAAATCTACTTGTTACGTATTTTGAAATGTTCAGTTAGCAGAAGTGGTATCCTCGACCTTAAACAGATATTCAGCCGTAGAAAATTGTGTTTTAAAAACATATGTAATGGCAAAGCTTGCAAACAAGGAAAGACAGGTTAGATTAGACCTTTGCTGATACCTTATTTTAGTATCTGGCTTTCCCTTCAATTCAGTCAAAAGATGTTGATCATACTAACTAGCTATAATTACATCCTTGATGCTCTATTCCACTCTATGCCATGTGTGTATTTCTATGCAGCTGAAAGATCTGTAATAGTTTTCAGGCCTGAATGAAGTTCTGTAGTTCATTTCTTTATGAGTTTTCTTCTTTTGGGAAAATGAAACCCAGTAGAAGACAGCATACCAAAAATAATGAGCTTTTGCCATTTTAGTCTTAACAACTGGATTTTATTCACACCAATTTTAAATACTACAGTTTAAACTATTCAATTGCTTTTCCTACTATTCATACTCTCAAAACAAGTGGAATAGAAATGAGCCCAGAACACAACCACACAATATATTAAAGCCAAGAATAATGGAAACTGAAGCTGAAGCACATTTCTAGTTATCATTCCTCATGGATTTATAGCCCATCACCCAGCTCTGTTGCACAGTTGAATATTAATATGGCAATCCATAGTTTGATGATGCAGGTCTATGATTTTTTTAAAGTCGTTGGTCTTTTTCTGAATTAATTCATTCAAAAATATGAATATTCTACCTGCAGAGATACTATTAGGCCATACAGCTTCAAGAAAATATGAAGGATTTAGCTATAGGTTTCTAGATATGGATTTCTGAATTGTTGCCTACATATTGAACACATTCTCTACTGAAAAATAACACTAGGAAAATATAGAGCAAGAAACACATGAAGCTATATATAGAGGGAATATATAATGTTGGTGTAATCTTCAGGGATTCACTATGAAAAATTTCTTTTGAAGATCTGTATATGTCTCTCTATTATCTAGACTGTTATTTTTAAATGCAATCCAATAAAAATCAGATAAGAAGGAGGAATTTCCAGCAAGAAAAGGGCAGGAGCTATCTTATTTGAATGTAGTATCATTGCTGCTATTGGTTTGTTCATTTAGGGGGATTTTTAGCAGGTAATGATGTTAGAACCCTGCACTGGAGACCGTGGGGTAAATCTGGATCTTTGTGAAACATCAGGCTGAACTCACCTCATTTTAATTCCTGCAGCAGCAAATAGTCCAAGGGTTGATTCTGTGTTCTCTGTGTCTGCTCCTGAGCCTTGTTATCCCAGTCACTTCCCGAGCAAAGTCAGGTTAATTTGGGGTGAACAGTTTCCATTGCAGGGGCTGACAGAACCTGATAGAACAGCACCTGGGAGCTCGTGCCTTTATCCGACCCCAGGGTGTGCTCAGGGCCTGGACTGGGGCAATACATTTGTGCTCTTCTGCACACGGGGTAAATACATCAGTTACTGAGCATCTAGACACTGTGATAAGGATGTGATACCAAAACCAAAGTACACCTAATCAGATGTAAACACCATTTCCTTACCCCTTACTCTTCTAAGAAAGAAAAAAATATAATAAAATAAGGATAATAAATTATTCCAGGTTCCAAAATGCAGTGATGATAAGAACACTGACATTTTCAAGCAGGACTCCAATGAACCTGTATTATTCATGGAGTTTTGACAAGCCCAAGAGTAAAATCCTTTGATTTAGAATAGCTTCTTTTCAGCTTTTAAGCAGTAAAGGAAATTGAGTTTCTTCAATTACAATATGTGTAATAATTGTCACTCAGTTTCTTGTCAAGGGACTGAAATAAGTGGGACTACATAAAGCTGAACAGAATCATGGTTTATGTTGTCATGCTTTCTTTGGGCCAGGGCTCTTTTAAAATTGAACAATTTTTCTAAAACTAAACTGTCCTCACTGATACCAGATAAAAAGTATTCTAGGGCTTTCATGCATAACTTTTTGCCCATACCACAGACAGACGAAATGTTTGGCTTCCAGATTAACAGTGTGGCCAAACCCTACAATTCATGGCAGGGTGCAGACAACTCACGATCTCTAAAAAAAAACTAAATTGAAAAAAAAACAACGCTAAAAGTCTGCACAAAATGTCTGCTTGCACACTGCCAAAGGCCTTTTGAAAACAATTCATTGAAACTAATTTAGTCTGGTGACATAAAATACTGCAAAACTATTAATGCAGATATCAGTTTCAAATTTACAGGAAAATCAAAGATGCCTGAGGCTTATATTGATAAATAATCTTTTGGAACTCTTATTCCAGGTTATTGTCATATTTTAGTTTAAATTAACTTCTGTTGCTCTGTAAAGCTTTGTGTCTTTCACAGGTTTTAAGCTGTGGGTCTTACTGACCTTGAGTTACCTCAAGTATTTCCACAAGAGATAATAGTAGAAGTCCTGAGAGTTTCCTTCTATAATGCAATTTGTTTAATATGGCCAGATTAAGGGGCTTATTCATCCAGGGATTTAAACCCAAGAGTAGGTTCATTTGAAGTCAGAAAGACTATCTAAATTGAGAAGAGAAAGCAAAGTACTTAGTATCTGGCATCGAGACCTAAAATAGGAATCCAGAAATAGATCTGGAACTGCAGTTCTCTAAAACTGTCTTCTAGATCATAAAAATTTGTCTTAATTAGAAATTAACATTGTTATTTGAAACTGAGAATTTCTAGTTGCCTTTTTTTTTCTTTTTTGTAGTTTGTACAGTTTTTGATGTGCATGTTTTAAAAAGCAAATCAAAATCAAGTTTTAGGTAGAAGAAATGCCAGCTCAGCATCTCTCTCCCTGTGCCAGCTGCCCAGAGCCCAGGGTAAGGGCAAAGTGAAGACCACGGAGGAGAATTTGAGCAGCAGAATGTACAGTCTTTATTTATTCCCTTTTTCTACAAAATTGCAGATTACATTCCGGGCGTAAATTATCCAAATATTATTCATTCTTTTCCCTCAGATTCCCTAGAATTGACAAGTTATTAAACAAAAAGGATTACTCTTGCTAAAAAATGGTATGTTTGTAAAAAGTGATACCGTAATAGTAGAATAGAATTAGAGCATTTAATTTCTTGATTTGAATCTGATTAAAAAAAAACAAAAAAACCAACAATATTTTCCCTACCCCATAAATCTACCTGAAACACTGCTAGAAGTCAGACTTTTAAGCTTTCCTTTTTTCACAGCCTCACTTGGAGTGTGTCTGCTCTGGGGAATCAGAGGAGAACCACAGCATGAACCTCTAGTGTTTGCACAATGTGGTTCAAGCTCTCATGGACATGGATGAACCCACTTGGACACCAGGGACCCCTCACGAAAGACAAATGAAGCTGCTCATGAGATCCATGCAGGATAGCTGATGTATGCTTTTTATTCAATTCACAGTTTATTTACATTTATTATCCTTTATCCCAATGCTTGTCTGTGTGCATCAAGAGTTCCCATGATGGTACAGTGGGAGGCATAATTCCCACTTGTTTGAGTTGTGGATTTCTTTTGAAAAAACCACAAACACAGAACAATGAAAAAGAACTACCCCTTCCAGCACATCATGAGGAAATACAGCAGAATCTAACAGAATATTCAACATAGCAGTGTGAATGCACAGTGAATGTATGNTTAGCATTGGTACTCCTTAACTGTCTGTTTGTTAAATAAATAGTTTTTATTTTCTCTTTCACATTCCTCCGAGGAATTCTTTCCCGGACCTAGTGGGGGAGGGGTGGCTATAGCCTGCCTTTCTTTGAGGAGACGCTCTCTTTGGACGTTCTCCCTAAATTTGGCCAAAACTACAACAGCAGCTCTCAAAATCCCTGGCAAACAGGTAAGCACAGTTCCATTCTAGAGGAATATTTTTTGTGACTTGGGACTCTCAACATGTGGTAAGTCCCTCAAGGCTGGTTTTCCTTGGTGAAGTTCCCATATTGTGAGCTTTTTTGGCTTTCCCAAACTGATTGTGTCATGTAAAGACCAAATTTTGGTGGAGAAGTCAATGGTTTTTTAATCATTATTAGAGTCATTCTAATGGTGCATCTCTCAGGATACATTGATACTCATTCTCTAGGGATTTGAAATTTTATTGTCATTGATACAGCACCAGAGTAACCTTCAAATTCACTAAGTTGCAGAGTTCTTTACAAATAAAGCCAAGTAAAGGCTTTCAACATCTCTTCTACATCCTCGCAGTTGTTTCTAAGGCTCTCTGTTAATTTCAATACTTGCTGTGGCTCCCTATACCTTGAGGAATCAGTTCTGGAATTGTCATTAACTTCATCTGGAAAGCTGGTTGTTCCCAAGACACAAAATCTCATCTAAAAGCTATGAACCAACCTTTGATACAATGTATATTAGTAAAATGTCATAGATTTTTTACTGTATTAAATGGTAAGTGACTAAACAGATAGTTAAAAATCCAATAAAGAGATCACAGAGGAACTGAACAAACATTAGAAGTCTCTCAGGCATTCAGGAACCACCAAGTCAATATTCTACTTCTCTGACACCTGTGAATTCCTTTTAGGTATATTTGAGTATTTGTAAGTACACTGAAATTCAGTGATCTCAGCTTTATATGGTTGTACAGACACTGCTATTTTATTCTTTAGATTTACTGGTAGTTTTGGAAGAAAATTATCCAGGAACTGAAAATAGCGATGAGGCAAATCAGCCAACCCACTGATCAAATCTGTAGGTATAGCAAGGTATCCCTTTAACTTTTCATTAATTTACTAAGGAAATCTACGAGCAGTACTAAAGCATATGGTAGAACATACGGCCATCAGGCTCCACCATATGGCTGAGCCATGACTTTACCATATTAGCCATCTATCCAGAGGCTAAATCAGGGCTGGAGTAACTTGCCATGCTCCATGTTGGAGGATTTGCAATCCAGACCAGAACTCTGCTGAAGTTTTCCTCTGCCCCAGATGTGCTGCAATTATCAGCTGTTCTAGGAGGGAACAATGCTAGTTAGGGCAGAAGCAGAACTCTGCCTATCCTCACTTGTAGAGGTTGCCAGGAAACAGAAAATCTTCTGAAATCTCTGAAAGAAACATAGTTTTGGTTTCTAGAGATTACTTAGGGAAGATATTTGGAGTTTTCTGAAAGTAAGAAATGCAAATGAGAGGATTGGATCAGCTCAGGTTTAAAAAAAAATGAAACTCATGAAAGGTGATGGTTCTGGTTGATTTGCACAACTGTTCTTGCAAAAGTTAAATGTGCACAGACTTCTTTTCCCCAAAAACAAATACACTGGAGCTGAGACTTTTAAAGAACTCCATTTAACTTCCACCCAGCTATTCTATCTTATCTATCTGTAAATGAGAAATAGTTGTTGGGGTATCTTTAAAAAGCAGCATATTCACTTAATCTCAAACTCATCAGGTGGGTCTGAAGGCATTTGCAAGGGAGAATAATTGCTCACAGCTGACTTTTTTTGCAGTCATAATATTGTATAATATGTGTGCTCAGGGTACTGATTTATCGTGGTTAAAGCACAAAATGAGCCCATTCAAACATTAGTACTACTGTAAAAAGAAACACAGAAGAGCCACCATTCCCATCTCAAGCGCTAAGTCCTCATTCTGGATTTCCTAAAAACATTTCCTGTTCAAATACAGAACGAAACAGGATAGAGAATTAAGTGGAAACATTTGTTTTGTGAATAGATAACAAAACTAAAATAGGAGGTATAAAGGAAGCAAAAGAAAAGAAAGCATTCCTTGAGTTAAGGCTGTCAAAGCACCTTTTGTTGGTTTGTAAATGAAAGCTTATTCAGCTATTTTTTCTCCAATTAAATATATGAGGTCTCCATAGCAACAGCCATTTTGCAAGATGCATGTATTTCATGATGTTCTGGATATTGAGCAGCTCAGTAAAGTGGAAGGGGAAATGCTATAACCATAACACGAGACTGTTTAGAGTACTTTCTAGGGAAAAAAAGCAGTCCTTACTGCCACAGAGCAACAATTTTCCTGACAGTCATGCAAATTTTTAAAGTTTGGTTTATTTCTAAAGAAATTATGCTTTTCCTTTTCTGTTCTTGTTGTCTTTTGTTGTGTGATATGTGAATTTTAAAAGATAATTTTACATAAAAATTAAAATTAAAGTGAATTTTAGATTTTTTTCAAGTCATCACCATGTTACAAATTTAGCTTTGCAGCAGGTCAAAGTGCTTTTCAAATCACTGAGGTCAAAGTGGAGATACTAGTAATAGGGGCTGAGGTTCTGCTGTCAATCTGTTAGACACATGGGTAAAAGAGGTTTTAAAATATTGTTTCCCTAGCATGGCTGTTGATCACAACTCAGTAGGTGCTGTGCAAGGGAGAGAATGCAAGAGCTACCCAGAAAATATTTTAAAACTTTTTTTGATATTTATGTTTGTTGTCAATTATATAAGGACTGAGTCCTACACCTTCCTGCACAGAGCCCATACCTGTCTGGCAGAGCAGGGAGCAGCAGAAGTAAAGGGTTAATCCAAGCCCTTCAGTTATGGGGAAGACAGCTCTGACATAAACTTTGGTGCTACATCTGTATTTATAATTTAAACCCCACCCAATATTGTATCATAGAATCACAGAATGGTTTGCGTTGGAAGGAACCCACAACAATCATCTAGTTCTGTGCAAGAGCCTGGCCCTGTAAATCCAGTGGCAATATAAAACCTGATATAAACCTGCGGTCTAGAGAGGCAACAGTAAGAGAAGGATTTTGGTCAGTATTTCTAAGGCAATTTTCTCTCACAGCCTTTCTTCCAGATGCTCTTTAGCATCAGGTTGATAAATGCTGAGATAATCAGTATATCTTTCAGATTCCTCCAAACATCTCTATTTACCTTTAAGCGTTTCTGCACATGACATGGGGGAGGACACTAGGGATAGGGAACTATTTGTGTGCACCATGTTCCTGTATTTAAAAGATAGCTACAAAGTTGGACATGTAAAGAAAATTTTTCACAGTGAGAGCAATTAACCCTTGGAATAATCTCCCCAGGGAAATGGCAGATTCCCCAACACTGGACACTTTTAAGATTTGTCTTGACTGGCTGCTGGACCATCTTTTCTAGACAGTGCTTTTCCCAAGAAAGGTTGGACCAGACGATCCTTGAGGTCCCTTCCTACCTGGTGTTTTGCGATTCAAAACACTTTAGATATACTGCTGTTCACCATGCATTCCTGACAACTCATGTTAGAGAACAAATTCAATGGGTATAAACTGAAACAGGTGAAGAACAGTGTTTCTGAGATCACCTGGAAAGGGAGAGCTGATTTGGCACAAAGCTTGTGATAAGCTAAGCTTGTGCAGTCTGCTACAGCAGAGGCTAAGAGAGAACAATCTTGTTTGCTCTAAACATTAGAGACACGTGGCAGGTGGGAAATGGCTGCTTAGGCGGGAGGGCAGTGCTGAGCACAGAAGAGCATTTTAAAATGCTGAATCTAAAAGCAATTTGAATGAAAACGGATTAGAATTCAGTTCACTGTTAGAAGGTAAAAAAAGAGCAGAAGATAAAAGAGCAAAAAATTTGTTGATAGATAATGTAAACCCTGTGCTGTGTTATATTTTAGTGTCTATAAAAGCAACCCTGTCCCCTTGCTCCTGTTGCTGGGTGATTGGGGTGCCTGTGGAAGGTCACCCTTGCAGCCAGGGTGCTGCCAGTGTTAAAGTGCTGTTACCAGCAGGTTTCTGTGTGTGTGAAATTGCCTTACAAGTGGACAGGATCAATGTCCGCACCCTTGGGATATGGAGCAGAGCTCAGCCACGGTCAGATGTGCTCCCTAACAGGTCTGCAAACAAAGACTTTACTCTGAGCTGAATTCCTCCTACTCTTTTTCATTCTCACAAAACAAACCGTGAGGTCCTGCATACTCTTTTCCCTCCTCATACTATTAAATTTTCTGGGACTTCTCAGGTAGCAGCCTTGAATTCTCAGCTGGAATAGCTGATAGCTCAGCAAATTTGTGAGCTATATGCCACATATTTGTACCACATCTGTGGTACACTGTGTTGTCCGTAACAACATTAACTCCTTTTCCTTCTCTTGTATGAACAACAGGTCATCTTCTGCCCTATTTTGACTACAACATCAACAACAAATTAGAGCCAGGGGCAGCGATGTTAAGCCCTGATAAGATAACTGAAGCATGACTTTCTTAGATATGAAGCAAATGTATCTACCCTAGAGAAGATCTGTTATTTTATTTTTCC
Organism: Platysteira castanea; assembly: GCA_013397175.1. Taxonomy (NCBI): domain Eukaryota; kingdom Metazoa; phylum Chordata; class Aves; order Passeriformes; genus Platysteira; species Platysteira castanea. Next base: position 414,781 of record VYXC01011222.1, on the reverse strand, counting down.
TTATGCTAATGGGAGGTTTCTTTTGCATTGTTTCAGTATGGCAGTTTAGGCACTAATTCTGTCACACAGGTCCCATAGACTCTAAAAAGAATAGACCACACCTGAAAATACTGAGTGCTGTGAGTGATATTTCTGTTGGAATTCATGCTTACCACAACTAACTAGCTAAATACAGGGGATTCAAAGGGAGGATTAGTGTCCTGTCTGACAGGAATCACTACAGGCACTTGTACTAACTGGATTATTAATCTCCATAAAGTACTTAATAGCTAAATAGAATTTTCTATATTTTCAGAGATAGTATTCTTAAAGATGTGTGATCTTCCAAAGGGAACAAAAAATGTCACTGAAGCATTTTCATTAAGGAGAAGACAGGATCCCCAGGGTGTTAATCCAGCTCTTTGAGAGGCTGAAAATCTCAGGAGGCAAGCAGAGCACAAGCCACTGTCAAAGTCCTAGAAATTAATTTTCTTTTCTCTCCCTTGCTGCATTTTACTAACTTGGCTATTGGTGACTGTGGGGGCCTGCCCCCCCGCTCCCCCAGGGTGGGAGGGGAGCCTGGGGAATGCATGGCAGAAAACGGGGTTTCCGGAGCCCCTGCGCTCAGGTCACGTGTTCTCGAGCTCTGTTTGTGATTGGATGTTTTGTGTGGCCCGCCCGGGGAGCGATGGGGGTTTCCCCGGGGAGCGGGGTCAGTCTGGGCGAGTGGCCGACCATGCTGGTTGGGCCCCAGAAATAAAGACTTGATTAACACCTTATAAAACACCGTGTCCCTAATTCTTCCATGAGCCGAGGCTGCTCTCAGAGGCAATAGGTGACATACACATTATTTTAATGGTCACATCCAATACAACAAAACACCCATGAACTGTATTTGAATTAGTCTTTACTACGTATTAGTAAGTTATATAAGTCTTACCTTTAAAAAGTGTAAGATCTTTGGGCTATTCTTAGATATTAGACATCTGTATCTGTAGCTATAATTTAAAACAAAAAGAGTGGCACTAGCTGATGAATCGACATCTAGACAACTATAGCTTTTTAAGAGGGTTGCTATAATGTTCCTCATCATGAAGTACCCTTCAGAGTGGAGCTGCTTGTGACCTATCTTTACAATGCTTCCTCAGCCAGGTTTTCTTATGGAATATATTTACTCAACTGGTTATAAAGATTTGGCTGAATAAGGATTGTATAATCTGGATACTTAATCATGGAAGCTGCCTTATTTATAACACTGTTGCTTATCCAACAATTGTCAGATTGTCAAGAGTTGGTAACGTGGCAAATATTCCCACTCTGTCACTAGTGACAGGTTAGAGAAAGCAGCCTGCAAAAACACTCGTACCGAAGCTGTTGAAGCCCAGATCAACAGGATGTTGCTACAGGTAGTGTCAAGGTTAATATGAATGTGATTTAGAAAGATTTGCACAGTGTGGCCAGCATTTGACAGAATTTCCAGTTATCCAGTAGCATCTACCTGATAGTCTCAGTGTCTCACAGCACAAAGTCAGTTTGCTGTTCATAACTGTAGAGTGACTTGTGTGGGAGATCAAAGCTTCTGAAGTCAGGACAACAGAATCTCCATTTATAAATGAAAGGCAATAGATTTTCTTTAACTTTACTTTATCAGGAATTATTTTTGAGCAAATACATGATCCTCTATCCCTGTGCTTTATTTCTGCTCAAACCTTATGAAAAAGAACAAGGGAACATTGTCAAGCTTTGCTTCTGCAGGTCTCATATGCCTGGAGAGGAGCAGCCTGTCACCAAATCCATTAAGGTTTGCTCAGGTGAAGAACTGATAATTTAAGCAGAAAGCAAACTATGGCAGTGACAAGCCAAGAAAGTGCAGCAGTGGAGTCATAGTAGGCAAAGATGCTTTGCTTCCAAGGGCATGTCACGCAAGGTAATCGAGGGTATGAATGGACACAGAACAGCTTGGTCGAATTAGATTAGAGCAAAGCCTGTCAATAAACAAGAGCTGAGGACAGGAAAACTAGGAGAATTAACAAGAGGAAACAAAACATTCTTTAAAAAACCAAAAGGTATGATACTGTGAGCAAAATGAAACAATAATCAAATCAATGCTTTTAGAAAAACTTCTGGTGTTTTTCAGCTGTGCAGCACAGGTCCTATATGAGAGCAGTACCTCTGGACCTACAACCTCCACTGTAATTTCTCATTAGTATCATCTTAGATTCTTTACTTCTCCAGTAATATTATTAGAAATAACAATAAAAGCAATACCATGTATCCTCAGGGTTGGTGCAGGCTTCAGACTTTCAACAATATATTTTTGGGAGCATTTTTAATTCCTATCCTAATATTCACACTCCTTTTAGATAACCATAGCTATGAGAATATTGGCTTTTCTTTTCTATCTCCTGGCAGAATCAGCATCTAGTGGACAATGTAAAGAAGGTTTGATCACTCCATCTCCTGCTCCATCATTCCATCACTCCACCTCTCTGGGCTAAAACTCCTTGGCGTTTATAATGCATTGCATACATTACAAAAGAGATATGCCTCTGCTTACATGTTGCCTCCCTGCTGTCTTTTTTTTTTTTTTTTTTAACTTCCCAGATTCCAAGTTATCCCTTACAACTCCAATTTGTCAGTGGAAATGCACTCAGGAAGCTGCATCAATGTGGAGTCAATAAGATATTATAATTAAGGATATATCTAGGCAAATCCTATAGCAGGATTTTACTGCAGCAGCTTGAGATTTTGAACCTCCAGGTCTCTTACTTAATTAAAGAAAATAAAATGTTACCTATCTATTGTTTCACTATCTTGAATCTATGCAGGGCAGACCTCCTACAGAGCTACTGGTGACTGGCTCTGGGTCAACTCTCAGTTCCAGCCAAGCAGTATCCCAGAGATCAGTGCATTCAGGACCATCAAAGCCAGGAGATCAGAAGGAAACAGTTGAGACTGTTGTATTTGTCCTCAGCATTTTGTAACTGCACTCCTATGTTTTGTCACTACATTTTATTTTTGCATAAACATTCCCTTTGGGCACCTGGACTTCACAGCAATGGGATCTTTTCAAAGTGCATCACCCAAAGATGTCATGCTTGCTTCAAACTGCTTGTAGATGAAACAACAGCTGGATGAGAAGTTTGATGAACAGGTAAACAGAGTAAAGGGTGAAATATCTTTCATGTAGTAAGCAGCAGCCACAGCAAAGCAAGTCCTTTGTTAAAGGAAGGGTAGCAGTGCTTCACAACAAATAATTCTTTATTTTACAAACTCCAGCCACTCCTCTGTGTCAACAAACCCTATTTCCCCTTCTGGAGGTGCCTGGAGACAGAAGCTGAATGACATGTGAGCTAGAAGATACGTGAGGTAAGCCATGGTTCTTTTTTTATTTTGCTCTGACTTCAATTTTCACCAATTTCTTGCCTGGGTCAGTATACATCCTCAAATCTATTGCTGAACCTTGATGCTTCCTCTTCCACAGTAAGGTGCAGTTTGACCTGTTAGCTTCTCCTTTCAACAGATGTTTATGTGAAAAGCTCAAAACATCAGCTGCACAGCACTCCGAGATAAAATACCCTTTGGTGAGAGAGTAGTAAGTATGCCTCATAAAGTATAATAAGTTTCAATCCCTGCAACATCAGCATGAGTATACATTCTATTCTCTGTGAGGCCATCTCCTCATCTAGGTTTTGTTATCTGCTTGCAGACTGATCTCATTTTGTTTTTAAAGTGTAAAGAAGGGAAAGGGCGTAAAGTAATTGTGACAGTGATAATTTGCCAGATAAGCCAGTCCTTTGGAGTTGTTGCTTTTGTGGGGGGGGAGGGAGACGGTTGTAGGTGATGAAGCAGGGTTTCTGCTCCTGTAGTTGTCTCGTTCATTTGGTGCCAGCTGAATGTTGGTCCCTTCATGCCATCAGTCTCTCTATAGCCTGTCTGTCCCAGTGGGGAGCAGTGACACTGCAAAAATCTGAGTTTATGTATCTCTTTCTTGTAATTCATTAAAGGTGAGAAATGAGGCCTCTGTGCATTGAATTACTCTGATGCAGGATGCCTTCCAGCAGTTTATAAACATGTCCCTTAGGGTTTCAGTGTTAGCCTAAAGAGAACATGCATTTTTTTTAAATCTTGATTTTCTAGATTCCCAGGAAAAAAATACCAAAACAAATACATTCTTTCTTTCTGCATCATGGCATTTCAACATAATATCCATGTCATTTGTATCAACATATAGAAAATCATCTGCTTGCCTGTTGAGGTAGGATGATATTTAGTAATAGCCCTTGTCTCCAGGCTGCTGAGTAATTTAAATCTTCTTTCTTTACGGATTGATCATGTCAAGGCCTAAGAAAAATATCATTGTGCTGCACTTGAATTTTTTATAAATAAATAACAGAAAGTGGGCTATTGTTTCTTACAGTAATTGCATCAATTGAAATAATGAAACACTGTGGGAGCTTCATGTTTAAAGTTCTTATTTAAACCCTGAAGAAATCCACTGTGGGCCTGGGGCTCTCTCCCACGTGGTTTACATAAATTTGAAACATGGGAGAGTTTCAAAGCACTTATGCAACAGCAATTAGGTATTTAATTACTCCCTTCTATTAGATCCTGTTGTTAAATCCAGTTCATAACACGTGAACATTCTGGGCTACTGAGGCAGGAGCCTCAAACCAAGCCAGAACAAACACCATGCTTAGGCAGAGGTCATTAACTGTAGTAGAAACCCTTGTGGTATTTACATCTATGTAATATATGAACAATAGTAATGGTGTGCTGGGGAGAGATGGGATGTTGGTTGCTCTGCAGCCCTAAGAGCAAGCCCAGCTCCACCAGGCACTTCACCTTAACAGTTCTCACATGCACTGAGTTTTGAGTCCATGAGTGTCAGGCAAGTGGCACTACCAGGCTCACAAAAAGGGCTGCATAAATGGACTGTGCAACTTCTCATAGAAATAACCTCTGACTTTGAAGAGCCCACCCCAAACACATCATCTTTCCTTCTACAAGATAAAATACTCATCTTTAGGAAGCTCTAACACAGTTTTCCACCTGAGGCCACTAACAACACAGGGCTCAGAAGTTAATATATTGACCCGTACCACAAACTAGATTTTTAGCTGAGTATTAACTGGAACCTGGTAAGCTCTCTGCAGTAAATAAGGTTTGTATTTAATAAAGTGGCTGACATGGAAGTAGCATGGATTTCTTAGCGAGTTTGCTTTAAATGTGTCTTAGGAGCTCAGTAACATAAATCACAGGACTTCCATTATTTAATTTTTAATCTCAGCTTTTAATAGCTTCATAATTCACTGTTGTTTTTAATTACCATTCATATCTCCAACAACAACAAAACACAGGCTCAAAGAAAAAAGAAATCAAACATCAGAACCTGGTTTTGATTTAGAGACATTCATAGTATTAAAATAGAACTGTTGCTCCTAGCTAAACTGTTTGAATTATACATTAATTCATTTCCTCTGGTTTCCTCTGGTGCTATTTTGGAATATTTTTTTCAATGACCGATTTACATTTTATGTTCAAATTGAAATTCCACTTATAATATTCAAAGATATTAGGTCAGCTATATAATTTATTAATTCATCCAAGTGAACTACATGTTCTACCACAAGTGTCCCGTGTTGGCTGCTCCCCGACCAGCAAGTGCCACAGGGACAGTGAATCAGGACATTTCTGGGGGGTCTGCAGAAATCTAAGATTCAGAAAAGCAAATGTAAACCCCAGTGTGCTGTGGGTGGCAGCCAGCCAGGAGGCATGTCAGAATCCAAATGGCATCCTGAGGCAAACATGCATGCTGGTAACTATGCCACTTTGGTTTATGGGAAGAAGTAAACTAATAATAATAATAATGCTTTGTTAGTCATTTGTTTTTCCAAATCTAAACTACAGCTGATGTATCTTACAGTGCTATAGAAGCTAGAATGCATTGGAAAAAATTCCTAATCCACCTAAGTGTGGGTACAGCCAAGAAAAACTGTTCACTGCAAAGGAACCACTTGATTTAAATTTTGAATTTCCCTGAGTCCAGTAGTGCTACACCTGCTTTCAGCTCACACTTTTATATTTCACAAGCATCAAGAGGCAAAGAGAAGCATCCTTTTAAATTTTTGTCCCAGCCTTATTTCCCTTTAGCCTAACTCCCTGCTTTCCTGCTCTGGAGCTGGGCAGAAACCAGCACAGAAAATGGTGAGGTCACCCTGTGCACCCACAGGAGTCCCCACTGCCAAAACACTGGGGCACCATCTCCATTGGAGCACCCAGTCTGGATCATTCTCCCTGCTGGCAACCCTGACTGCAGCTGTCTTTGGATCAGACACTCAGCAGAGACTAAACAACTGCTTCAATGTCAGAAGTTAATCATGATGGATTAATTAATTAGAAATTAAACTGCTGTCATCCCTCTTCGTTCCTTCTCATCAGGACATCTTCCTCCTTCATCTGCAGCAGAGCTCAGCTGAGGCAGAGCAGAATGCAGACATGTAGCTTGCACAGCTACAGTGGGAAGTAGGTGTGGGTACATCTATGTATATACACAAAGACATATGCTTTAAATTGATGTACATACATAGAGATATATATACACACACTGAATAGTTGTCACTATAAATAAATAGTGTAAAGAAATGCAATATTTACAGATAAATTTAAATCATAAGCTCTTGCTGTCCAGAATCTAAGCAGCTTTTCTAATTCAGAGATTTAAAAAAAAATATATGGGAAAAAACGGCTGTATCGCCACCTGGAGGATCCGTGTGTCGTGACCGGCTCCACAGGACGGGATGTGTGTGGTGTCTCTGAGCACAAGGGTTTAATTGTAGAGGAATGAAGTTCCTGGCATTGAGGTTATCATTAGGGGTAAACTGAATCAGCTAATTGTGTAGTTACACCTTTTATCAGTCTTTGTACCAAAATAAATAGCTCGAAAGCCTGGGCACTTTGTTTATTACTGCTCTACAGATGATGTGTCTGTGCCTTCAGAATAAATCCTGTGTGTCTCCTCTTGCTTAAAGGAAGAGGCAGGAGGCATGATGTTGGCAGTGGACAGAGACAGAATTCAAGGCTTCTTTTCAGATTTTTTTGCTTTGAATTTGACTTGCAGTTTTAGGACCCTTCTAAATTTTAGAGTTAGGAAAATGGGAAGAAAGCTCTATTTCAAAATCAAAAATTAATTTTAAAATTGAGCCTGTTTCATTCACCCTGAGGAGATCTAAGAGCCTGAAATAAAATCCAGCCAAAGCCATTAAGTATTCTCATGTAGACTCTTCCCCCTCCTCCCTGCTGCCAGGGAACACCAAAGGGAAGAAATGGTTCCTTTAGTAAAGTGATCCAAGTATGAGGCATAATATCCCTTGGACTACAGAAAGCATGATCATCCCAGCATGGACTGCACAAAATGGACTCATCTTCCATTTTTATTTATTTACACGGACCTCAGCAGTGCTGTCCTGAGTGCACTGAGGATTCTGCAGCCACAGTACTGCTGCAGTCTCCAGAATGTCAGGAAGGGACACAGCCCTCATCACACTGCCCTCCTCACTGAGTGAAACAGCTTTTCCATTTCTCTGACACCTGATGAAGATCTGCCCTGAGGATGGTTTCACTGTGTACCAAGGATGAACAGTGGGGACCTGTGGATATCTTCTCCTTACCAGGTGTGAAATGGGTGTTCTGAGTCCAGGAGCCTGGTTAATAGAGAGGCAATACCCACAGAGCTGGTAAATGCAATACGAGGGGCACTCTGAGCCTTTCCCAGGCAAGCAAAGAAATTACTGCCATTTCCCAGAGGAGGCATTAGGCTTTGTAGGCCTGCCAGAACTGTCGCAGAGTGCCACCAACCCAGCAGGGAACACCCCAGCAGAAGCATTCAGCCATGCAAACCAGGCAGACACGCCCGTGTGAGCGGCCCTGCCCTGCCGGGGGTCAGCAGCCGGGATTCAGCAGCCGGGGGCAGGTAACTCACACAGGAGCTGGAGCAGGGTGCGCCACAAAGAACGCTGCCTTTCCAGCTCTGCGCAGGGGGAGAGGAACGAAGAGAGGAAGGGCAGCGATTTGCCCCGCTGTGCCCCTGCCCCTGCTGCCGCCAGGAGCGAGCCCCGGGGCCATCGGGGCCGGGGACCCCGCCGGCTGTCGCGGCATCAGCCCGAGCCTTGAGCTCCGCGGGCAGTCCTCGGCCAGGCTCCCAGCCCGCGCACCTGAGCAGGTCCTGCCTCAGAATCACCGAGTTCTACAGATTCCTGGTCTCCTGTGCCACTGCATGGCCACAAGCAGAAACGCAGGTCTGGGGTGGAGCTTTCCCTGGGATAACAACGAAGAGGAAAATAAATAAATTTAAGGAGCCTGTAACAGTGGCAGCAAAATGATGAGCCGGCACCACTCGGAATTATAAAAATTCCTAAACACACACATAAACACATATGCTCACATGTAGGTCTCCCCATTACAATTTTTGTTGCATTGTATGTTCTTGCTTAGGGAAATTAGCCTTTTAGCAACGTCTTTCAGAAGAAGAAGTAACTTTAGTCCCTGATCACCAGTGAAGCATTTACTTTCTGTATTGTTATGTCTGGACAGATGGCAGCCATTCCTAAACATGTCTTTATAGGACTAAAAATAGTATTTAAAAAATAATGTTAGCTGAAAATAATGCTAGGTAAAGCAATATCACGTACTGTTATACTCTAATTCCCCAGAAAAGAGATGCTGGCAGGTGCAGCTGAAGCATAGTGTTTCTCCTTGTGTTAACCTAGACATTGCAAGGGGGCAGCCAGGCACAAAAGATGCTTCCCTCCAATTATTGTACTTATCTAGGAAATAATCTGAAAAGGGCCATCTGACAGGCAGGATGCCATCTTTATATTGCTAAGCAACCCCTGATATCTCTTTTCAGGAGCAGTGATCAGCTTTCTGAAGAGCAGACAGCTGAATTTAAAGAAACCTTTTTTTCTTCTATATTTCTTTTATTCTCTTTCTCATTTTTCTTTTTTTTTTTTTTTTTTTTTTTTTTTTACCTACACAAAACAACTACTGATAGTCCTCTAATGACAAAAATTAGGACTGGGAAGAGCTTACTAGGCAAAAGACAAGCAAAATCTGAGCTGCAGACTGCAATCAATAAGACAATGATAATGATGGCACAAATGACCTTCCACTGTAGCTGACAATGATGGTAAAGAAAATTAAATACATCACTCTATGCAGAAGTTTTGAGTTGGAGAGAAAAAGGGAGAGAAAAGTGCGAGGTAGACTATATCTTCTTTATATTATGCCTTCCTATTCCTTTTTTTTTCTGTTTGGTTTTACTTTCTTTTAGCTCTTATCTGGCAACAATTCAGCAGCATATACAGTGTGATTCAACATATACTCTACCTGCTTTTGTTGCTTGTGAAGAGAAGGCCCTTAGTGCTACCTTTTTGGTGGTTCCCTGTTTTCCCTTCTCCTTGTCTCTGGGGATCACAGGTTTCTGCCATTTACTGCTCTTCCAAAAGCTCTTGCTTAACTAAGCAAGTGTATTTTACATTGACTGTGTATCTATAGTGGTATTTTGAAACCAATTGTTTACACAGTGGTACATTTCAGTGTGACACACATACCTACAGTGCTCCATCTCAGGTTGGCTGTTTTCTCCTTGAACCTTTGTGTTACAACATGCAGAAAGGTTTCTTGTGGATGCAGGGGTTGCCTTATTCTTTTTTCCTAACCAGAGAGCAACTATGAGTGCCCACACTGATCTTTTCAGTTGATGCACATAGCAAAGGACTCACTCAAGATTTTCTTCAAACAGGTCCAGATCTTAGACCAAGTTCTCCCACCAGTGAATAGAGGGCATAGCACAAGATCTTCCTTTTCCTGCTTGCCCTCTGACTTCTCTGTCTGGATACTACGAGGTCAATCCATAATCAAGAAGCTCTGTTTAACCTCTTGAACTCAATGGCCACTCACCAGACATCATGCTATAAATAAGGATATTCTTTCCTAGTTTCCCAGCCTCTAGCACATACTGAAGATACAATCTAGCTCAAACATACTTGTGCTCAATTAAATCCATTGTCTCACATTTATCAGTAGCAATACAGAAATTTCCAGATATCCGTACAGATGCTGAGTAGAAACAATTTCACTGAACAAGGTAAGAGCTGGAATGAAAAAATGCCCACACAGGATGTATTTGCAGTTATCTTTCCAGTTGCAATGGGTACTTGGAGTGAGTATGGCTTGAGTTTTACTGCTCTTTCTCTTTGGTGTGAATGATGGTGGCAAAAGCACCAGTCAATATAAGGGTGAATACCAGCATGGTGGGCAAGGCAACTGCTGAAATTATGGTCAGTTTAAGGAGAATTTGAAAGTATATAACTGAGATAAATTCATCAGGTCAATTAGGCAAAGAAATAATTAACACATCAGAAAATAGTGCAAGGGAAAATTCCTGGCAGGGAGGAATCTGTAAGAAACCAGAGGGTTTTGTGGTGCAGGGCTGTCCCCTGTAGTGAATTGCCTTTATGAAACCACAATTTTCTCAACAAGGATCTCCCACAGGGGAGAAAAAAATCTTCCTTTTTAAAAAGACCTCAAAATAATTCAATCTGTCTGCCAGTAATTAAATCCATTACACTAGCAACAGGTGGTAAAGCTGTAATTTTTTCACATCTGTTATCATTTTCATGAGTCAGTATGTATTCAGCGCAAGAGCTGTGTAAACCACAGAGCAGAGAGGGCTGGGTTGATGGCTGTCATCCAGGCAGCCGCTGTGCTCACTCCTGTAGTTATCTGAAGAGCAGAGCTGAGGGGATGTGAGAATATGTGGTAGGCAGGAAGGGGTTTGGGCAGGATTCCAAAGGGTAGGAAGGCAGAGATTTAAGAGGGAGTGAAAAGATTTCATAGGTTCTTTTTAGAGAAGAGTAAGGAAGAAGCAGTGAGCCTTGGTTATGTTTGGAGCATTAGCTTGATATACATTCCCTAACACAGACTTTCTGTGTGGCCTGGAATATATTCCTTGGTTGTTCTGGCTTAGTAAATTTAAAAACTAAAATCCCTGGGAAATTTCATAGTTGCTGAGGACAACAGGCATAGGACAGCTCATATGTATGTAAGTGAATTTATCTCAGTCTCCAAGCCACAATGCATTTGTGCAAACTGGCTGCTGAGAATAGTGTGCCATGGTGAAGAGGTCTGTGTATGTTGCAAGAAGAATTCTATTGAAGAGCATACTAAGACCAAAAACTGCTTTTAATGCAAAGAACACCTGGAATGGCCCAAGCTCTGGGCTGCTCTATAATGCAGCAGGTTGTACATATCACTAGGAAAGAATCCTGCTACTGGGATGTGCAGTGTCCTCACTGCTCTGGAGAGCAGCTGAAGCTTTTTGCTGTACTTCAGGATGTTTGACTTCCCAAGAACATTTTCTGTGCCTTTTCAACTGTCCTCCAAACACCACTCATTCTTTAACTCAGAAGGCAAAGGCTCTGTAATTTCAGCTGTCTTTTCCTTTTCTGAATACTGGGAATACGTATGTATGGAGAATTGAGAGAAGTTCACAATCAATTTATATCCAACGGTAGTGACGCAAGGTTTCGGGTTTTGTTTAGGACATGCTACCTTTATACCTCTCCACAAAGACTGGTTTCTTCTCCAGTAGCTCCTTGCATGGCAATATTAAGGATACCTATTATTGCATTGAGCTACAGTTTTGTAGTGAGTAAATTATTGTTTGCTTAAAGAATCTTATAAAAGCCAGTTTAGAACAAAAATATATGTAATTGAGTTATTGCTGGAGGAATTTGTTTAATTATCTCTTGTTCCATGGCAATGAATAGATTACTGCAATTCTTTTAAAAGAATCATCATTTAACTCTACTGGAATTTGAAGTAACATTTTGCAGGTTGTTTAATGTTAATGACTATCATTAAGCTGAGGCTCCTTGGCTGAGATCCACAGTAAGTGGCAGGGTTTATCTAGCAGACCTTGGCTTTTCTGGAAGCTCTCCCATGGGCAGAGCCACAGATCACTCAATTCCTAACCACATCCTCATGGAATTGTGTTACTGTAAACTCCCATGTGGCCAAAAGACCATCAGGTACCATATCTTTTCTTAATTAATAAAATTAAACAGACACAGGAATTTAATAACCCTTAAACTGTCCAAACCTCAAAACAATTATGGTGGAGTTCTGGATGGAGATAGAAATGGGTGCAGATCAAGTCAGTCCAGGCATCCTTCCCACCCTCTTCTTCCTCCCTTTCATATCGTTGACTTTGGAACTGGGCCCCTGCCATCAGTGCAGGCAGCCCCCAGCCCCCCAGCTCAGCCATTCTTGCCAAAAGTCATCCCAGAAGTGTCCAAGGTCCCCAGACACCAGAGGATCACCCCAGATCCTGGTGTGAATGCCCTTTCCAGCTGTGGATCACTCTGACCCCTCTGCCAGGGCAGCAGCAGGGCCTCCAAGCAGCCTCATCTCATTATTCCAAGGAGAAAATAAGCTGAAGAAAGGAAGGACTCTCTGATGTCCAGTTCCCTCATTCTCAAAAACTGGACAACTAGCCCTTATTTTGTGGAAGGGTGTTTTCCCACAGAAGGCCAAAGTCATGATTCAAGTATGAAATAACTAACTTCAGAGTCTCGTGTGATGGCAGTGACTGGTACATGGATCTCCAGGTTTGTAAAGGAATGAACCAAAGCACACCTAATGGGTTTTGGGGAAGGGTAATTTATTTGTGAGGTTTAGCATTTTTATTTGATTATTTGTCTAAAAGGCTCATATGATGGAGTTAGTCTTCCTGAGAAATCAGTGAGTGTTTCTCAGTGATTCACTGACTGCTGGCCAGAGCATTCTTTGTAACTGATTTATTGGAATCCTTTTAAAATCCTTCCCTTTATTAACATTTCAGCAGTTCCTTTCCAATGTGAATTTGTGGTAGTTATGTGTTACTCAGGAAGACTGTAGGAAAATGGTTTCAAACACGATGATTACATGTTGAGCAGATGAGCTGTCTCGGGTTTGTGTCACAGCCCATCTGCCTGTTTGAAACAGGCTTCCTGCACTGTGCCGTTTCCTCTCCATCGGGCAGGCTGGGAAGAAGACTGCTCATGCTGCATCTTCATTCCGTTTGACCTTCCTAGAGTGTTATTTCACACGCACGCTTTAAAGTTTGTATTTCTTTCTGCAAATGTAATTTTAATCTCATTCTCTTTCGGCAGCAGGTGCTGTTGCAATAGAAGCTGTTCATTCTTTATCCCACTGTCAGTATGGAAGCTGAAGTACAACATGTCAGCTGGAGAAGGGCAGTCTGAGGTAAGCTCAGGGTACGCACTCCAAGGCTGGATCCCACAGAGATCTGAATTGTAGTGAAAATGGGAAATATATAGGTCTTGGTCCTGTGTTCAGCACTGAAGAACATTTATACTTGAATTTGGACTGAGATCAGACTGAGACTTAAAGTGGAGCTTGATCAGCTCCCTTCATCAGGCTCCCATTCACTGTGAGTATTTAAAATGAAAATATTTTCCCCACAGGTTTTACATTTTACTCACTCTTATTCCCACTAGTCTGGGTGCATACTTTGCGTTATGACGAACCAGCCACAAGGTGTCAATGTAGTGCAGCAGATTCTCAGTAAGGGTTTGTTACTACAGCATCCTTTGACTTTCAATGCAATTAAAATCTGCCTTCTGTTAGGATATTTGTATCACTAATTGCAAAATTCAGGTCAGATCGCATTTTCTGTACCTCATTCATTTAATCAGTGAAGTCTTCTCATGCTATGATTGCAGGGGTGTGAGGAGAAAAATCAGTATAAATGACTGAAGTAAACAATGTGACAAGCCACAGATGCTGTAGCATTGTGTTTTAGAAGGAAAGGCTGACAAAGTGGGATGTAGACTGGTGGAGATTAATTAATTCTTGTCAAAATATGAGAAGTGACCATAAGCAAAAAACCCACAATATTTGACTTCACTTTCCACAGTAAGGAGTCAAAATATGTGGATGAACTGGTGCATGCTTATAATGCCCCGGTTACACCCATTTATAAGAGGTGTAATGACAGATGAGACAAGATAAAGACGGAAAAGCAATATTGCAGAATTCCATTTTGTGTCTTCTACACACAAATCATTGTGTGTCATTAAATGTAAAAACAAATGCCTCAAAAGAACCACAGCTAAAGCTGAGGTCTGAATTCCAAGGGACATGGAAGCAATTTGGTTTTGTACCTCAACAGGGGGCTTGGATGTAGGGAGGAAGAGCCTGTCAGAATAAAAGGCCATTAGGAAAATTATTCCTGGAATTGTGAATATTATCTCTTTGAAGTACATTTTGATGGATTTGGTCTAAGAATTTTCAAAGAGGTTAAGGACTTAGCTCCCATTAAATGTCAGTGGCTTTTGGACACTTCACTGCCATAGTCTGCTTTGAAAATCCCATCTTAGAATATTAATTTTAATGTACCCTTTTCACTGCAGTAGGAAGGAGCAGATCCATGACAGAGAAAAGAACAGAGAAACTACAAAGAAAGTAAGTTTCTTTGTATGAAATTCTTTTTTTATAAATTATTGTACTTTACTTAATCTACTCAGTCAAGTACAAAAGTACATAAAATAGGTGGCTGAACAGAGGATATTACATTACGTGACGTCCTTCACTTGTGTTAATGACCCTCTGTATTGTGCTTTGCACAAGGTGGAGGGCACTGATTAGCAGATAATACTGTGAAAATATGTCCTTGGATACGTTTCTTAAAAGGACAAAGGGAAGATGGAGTCTGTTTATGCAGAGCTGGTATTCTCAGGTTCTAAACCAGCTGTGACACCATGCCGTCCTTTGAGAGATATTTTATTGGGCAACAGATCAGTGTTGGAGGTCAAAAGAGCAACAGCAATAGATGCATCATATTCCCTGGAGCTCCCCGAGGGCAGGTTGGGACAATAGTTAGAAAAACTGCAAAGTCTGTGGGAGTAGAACTCTTGCTGTTCTTTTATTATTCTCTTCTGCATTTTCTCTTCATATCATATATCTTAATGAGATGAAAGAGCCACAAACAATACTGGTGTGATGGTAAATAAAATGCTACAGGAAAGCTTTAAGCTCTTCAGAATGAAAGTATGTTGAAAAGATGGGTTTGCATCACAATGGTGGCAACTAAACATGATGGAAAAGCCAGCAGAGAAATAACTGCTAGTCCCATGTCAGACCTTACTGTCAGAGACTTGATCTTCAAGTGGAGATGAGAAAATATCCTGGCTCCCCTTTTTAATACTCTTTTTATTTTATCTCTCCTGAAAGGAGAAAAAATCTGAGCATTCTTTTTTCTTGGAACAAACTGGGCAAAAACTAGAACAAATTGTCCATGATGCAGGTGTATTAGGTTTAACATAAAGTGTTTTGGTGTTAGGGGTTTTTTATTTGCTGTTACGCTGAAGAAAAGCATTAGTTTAGACAAGTGCTGTTGGAAGAGTGTAAGCAAAGAAGTGAGGTTGACTGGCAGCTCATTTTAGGAATGGGAGAATCAATGTTGAAAGAAAAAACATGTGCCAGAGCTGGGATGTAAGAGAATCGCAGTGAATGCAGGATTTCCAACAAAAGCTTGTGACTTCCAGATTTTCATGATTACTACTGGTGTAAATAGCAAAAGGGTTTATTTTAATAAAAAACCCCACAATAACCATAGTAATTGGTTACTATGACTGAAGTGTTCCTAAACAAGAGCACAAATTGAAGGTTTAGATCTGTGTAAATGCAAAAAGATTGTCTGTACAAAACCAACAAATTCCTCTCCAGATAAATGCACAGGTTTCAAAGTGTGTATCCAAGTCAAGCTGTCACCAAGCCCATCTGTTCTACCTGAGTCTGAAAAATGAACACTGCTTCACAGCAGAGAAAGCACTGAACATGTGGCACCTCTTGTTTGTGTTTTGACTCATTTTATCCAGCCTGGACAAAGTAAACCATTTGTTGGATGATGATGCTAAACGTCTTTCTTTCACCATAAGACTGTAACATGCCCGAGACACAGAAACTAAATATTACCTGAGCATCAGTAAAGGGATTGCAATATAGCAGAAAGAAATGAGAACAATTCCTGATATAAAAACTAAGTAATGCATTTTAATTACCTGTTGTAGCCCACCTGGTCTCCTTCCTGCCAGCTTGAGGCATAGATGCAATTTGCTCATGTTTGTCTACAAAAAAAATTTATTCTTCAGGATGTTGATAAGCCTCTTCCCAATCTTTCAGGGCTGCTCAGGATGTTCTTAATGTTGCCACGTGAGCACTGGTAGTTTTGTTACTACTATGCTTAGGAGCCATTCCCTGGACAATGATTTTAGTTTTCGGCTGTGAACAGAAATTGAGAGTTCCTGCTATGTTGCATTTACAATCACAGAGATAACACATGGGTTCATGAAGCTGGAGGATCACATGGAAACCATGAGCCAATATTTGATCAGCGTGGATAGCAAGAGCCCTCATGCATTTGGAAATTTACTGCCACCAAGGAGAGCAGAGCTTTAGTGAAGGAGTGAAAGGAAGATGTTATTGTGGCTTTGTGGCTTCACTGAGCCTCACTGGCCATTTGGAAAGAAAGCACAAGAATACTTGTGAGAAAACCTGGTAGCTGAAAGAATCAAAAAGCACACTAGATCTACCATCCATGAGGGGTGTTTGTGCTTTGCTGGCTCAGGACCCAGGTCTGAGCATCTTGAAAGAATAGACTTTGTATTGAGCTGACATGAGGTGGAGAATTTCCCACTTTGCATGTCCTCTGCTACTGTACACGTTATCTTTGTGCCCTTTACTATTTAACAGGAGTCAACAATGAGGAAATTATTTAACTTCCACCACAACTAGCCACTCCATACTTCGAGTCATCCTAGGCTTCCCCCAACTTGGAATGGTCAGCCTAAGAACTGCTCTCTCAGAGCACGACATCCACTTTAAATTCAGTAGGATGCTTCCTTCACAGATTTTAATGTTTTGACAGCTCAGCCAAACACAGATCAGATGTGGGTGGCATTGAATCGTGGAAGGAGGTCTAGAAGCACATTTTCTTCTGCTGAATGATGTTAACCAAACTGTGACCTTAAGATCTCAGACATCTTGGAGCAAAGCCACTTGAATGACTTTGTGTCTGTCAGCATCTGTTCACAAGAAAGGGGCTGTTTATGATTTCTTTCTGTTAATATTCTTTCACAGACATTTTCTACAATACCCAACTTACAGCATGGTTTATAGTTTTAATGTGGAGTAGTCCTTAGAGAGAGCAGGGAATCATTCCTGTGGTTATGTCGTAAAGATAACTAAATATGAAACGAGAACTAAGAAATGAGTATTTGCTGTTGGTTGGATCTCGGCATAGCCTTTGATACCACTGGGTATTGCATAATTCCTCTCAAATTGGCAAAAGACTGTGAAGGTAACTCGAAGACTTTTTTAATTTGGCTATATTATGAATATTTAGTTCACTTTCTTCCTCTTAGCCTGGGTTTCCTCCAAGGTGTATTCTGAGTACCCACACTTGCAGCTGATTATTCCTCAATCTCCTTGCTTAAAAATGCCATTTTTCTTGATTTTCATTTCTTCTTCCTATTAGAAAAATCTGCTTCAAGAAGCTTGAATCCCCAGACTGCTAGTGCAGTCATTGCTAGCTGTGCAGCACACATCTGAGATGTTGTCATTTGGCCTGTCTTGGACTACCTGCCAGTCACACAAACCTGGAGCATGTAGGGATATAGGTCAGCCTAGCAAGGACAGGTACCTATACCAAGATGCTGATGCAAAGATTAGGGGAGTCTAAGTGCTGCCTCTTTGCTGACCCTGAGACGTAGAGGAGACAGAGGGATAAAAAGCATTTTTACTGTTATCTGCAACAATATATACACAATATAGCACACGTGCCATATTTTGAGAGTACCTCATTTTGAAATTCTTGCTATAGTGTGGAACTGCTACTGAAAGTTAGGGATAACAGCTCTTTGCAAGTGCTTTTCAAACACAGCCTTTCCTTGGCAACACGCTGGTTGTGCTGCAATAACACAGCGCTGTGACCCCAGTGCACAGCACCTTCACCTCCTGACCATGAGAAAAATGATCAAAAATTGTTGTTCCTGAAGGCATCGTTCAGAACCTTGCCAGACTTGGTGTCATTAACCATGAGTCACAAATCTGATAACGCAATGTAATATATTGAATCATATCCTCAACTTGTGATTCATTACGGGATTTAAATGCCAGAAGTGGCGTCTTGGACCCTACTCCAATATATATGAGTTCAGATACCCTTCCAAAATAAGCAAGTGACTATGATCCATAAATTCATTTCACCTGAACCACTAAGAGTGCCCAGAAAGATTATCCTGTAGCTTTTCTGGCAGGGACAAGGTAATAAACATTTCCCATCCCCTCCCTCTGCCCTCCCTCCCCCCTCCTCCCTTGACCTATTTCAGTCCCTATTTCACTTCAAGGATGCCAAAATTAAATTTTCAGCATCTCCAGGAGTATTATTTCTTTTTCAGACAAAGAGAGGTAAAGTGACCTTACAGCTTTCATTACCCAGTCTTGTAAGACCCCATCTCTTCAGGCACAACCTATGGAAAATAATGGCAAAGCATGTGGGAGAATGGAAGTGATCTGCCCCTTATCTGCTCTGAAAGGAACATGAGCACCCAAAGAAAGGACTTCTGCAGAGCAGATGTGGCAGACCACAGTGTATGTACACTGTCAAAGTACTCCTTCATATCTTAGGGATAAAATACTGTTGGCTGGAAAGCAATCATTGCCCACTGGATGCAGTGTCTCCTTCAGAGCAATACGCCTGCGTTTTCTTTATTGGTGCACACCAACACACTCTTGTCTCCCAGCAGGAAAAGTCATCCATCATTTGGAGTTGGTAGAACTGTTGTTTTGAAAGTGTGGTCTCTTACTACAGCTACAGCTTACTACAGCAGCTTTTGGGCCTGTATTCAACAACAGATAAACTAAAAATCACGCTCCTTGTGCCTGCCACTGCCACTTTTCACCTGCTGAATAACCTGTACTTGTATCTGCTCTGTGCAGTTCCTGTGAGTTACATTGTTTTTATTTAAACTTTTTCTATCCTTGATAGGCACTCCGGGTACTGTATGCCCTCAGGGCATAGATTCCCACATCACTGTTTCCTCTTCTAACAGCTCCAGTAATGACCCCCAATTACTCAACCTTGTATGCAGACACGGAGTAAAAGAGTTCCACTAATTTCACCAAGTCATGTTGACAGAGACCCATTAATCAAACAGCAAACACGCAGAAAGTCCAAATGCTAAAGGTGGACAATCACATCAGAAATGAGGTCATCTGTACATATCTGTAAGTCACAAAGAACATTCATAAGCCATGGAGATGTTACTTGAGAGCAGAAACTCGCACTTCTTTATACGTAGTACTCCAAATACGATCACTGCAGAGTTGTTTTAAGCGCTCTCAGTAACCATTGCTTTATAGAAATTTGGATGGTTTTAGAATTGAAAATTGATCTTCAACATGTTCTAATACTGACATATAAATACAGAGTTTTGATAGAAGAAATAATGTGAGAGCTTAATTGCAAAGTAAATAAATATTCTTGCTAAAAGAAGATTTATTTTTTTATTCTCTGATTACTATTTTTAATCTGTTAGAGGCATCTACTTCCATCATTGAGTTCTACTAACTGGTTTTTAATACCCATTAAGGAAATAGAGGAGTTGATATAAAGAGCCAAATCCACTGGATGCCAATGTGATTAAAGACTCAACCTTGAAGCTATAGTTACTCTTTCTCTTCCAACTCAATCTATAATCCCAATGGCTTTATAACAATTAGTCTGAATTTACACATGTCGCTGTGAATGGACAGTCAAGCACAGCAAGTGTTAAGCACAACTTAAACAAATAAAACTAAATAAATCTAACAGACTTTCCCAAAACATTGTATGACAATTAACAGGGAGAACTGTTTGAATCAAAGCAAAATTTCATTTCTGCCCAACTGGCACATTTCATGTTATCAAACTGCAAACAGCTTCTGATCATTATAAAACAAGAAGTAAAGATATGGTGAGAGTTTATAGGATGTATTAACGAGGAGAAAACAAATTCACAGGTGTCAGCATCGAAGCACCTTAGAAAGACAAACTTGAGTATCTTTGCTTTTGCACTACTTCTGACAGAAGAGTCTGTCAGTCCGTGACCGAAATGCCCTGGTTTGGTGCTCACCAGTGCAGCAGGTGTTGGGCTCAGATTCAATATGGTATTTTGTGAAACTTTGCAGAGGGAATGGAATTGCCAGAAGATCTGTGTAACAAGAAGTTTCGGCACAAAGGGGGAGGATTAATTGCCATGTCATATGAAGGACCTAGTTGGAAGGATCAGAGTCCACTCTCAAGAAGCTAGCCTGAGTACCAAGGGAAATTTGGAGAATGGAGAAGGCAGTGCTAATGAGCTCACATTAGCTGAGCTTAGCTGCAGAAAGCACACCAATGTCAGGTAGAAATGCCATTCAGGGATCAGAGTCTGACTGGTATAAAATAGGTGACCCTGTGTGAGGTATCAATGCCCCCTGAAAAGGAAGGGGGATTAAGGCACTTCTATTTCTGAATAAAGTTTTGAAAACACAAAGGAGGATAGTAATATCACCCCCAATTTAATGAGAGATGGAGACATTCACCAAGAGTTCTGACTGAGCAGCCCTTCCCCCAAGCCAAATGCAGCACTGCTGGTTCAAAATGTCCAAGAGTAGCACATTAATGAGATTTGGTAATTCACATAGTCATTTCTCCTCACAGCACGAGCAGTAATTGTTTAGTTACCTTTCCAGGGGTCCTGCCTGCAATTAGCTCACCCAAATGTTGACCTATAAATAACTGCCAGAAGGAGCTTTTGACGAAGGATCTCAAAGCACTGGACAGCAGGTGAGTGAAGCCTGGTTTAGCCTGTCCTTAGGCACTGCTGACAGGTGACATACTGCAGAAGGAAAAAGATTATGCACTGAGATATGGAGGTTCCTAAGGGCTGAGCTAGAATTACACCCATTAATCAGGTTAGTTACACAATGTTATCAGCTCTTAAAATATAGAGCCCCGACTCAAGATAAAACCTGAAAATTAAACAAGTGAGTGACCTGGAAGTGCAGTGGCTTGTTACTTTTCTCCCACTGCTCTCCCCTTCTTCCATGAAGTACATGGTCCAGGTGTAATGCTATGCTGCTTATTGCTTTCCACTAATGGCAGCTGGCACCCAGTAGTGCCCTGCACACTGTGGGGTTCCTTTCCCATTCTCCTTAATTAATTTCCTTTTCTACCTAATTAACATAATTTTTTTCTGATAAGAAAATCTAGGGAAAATGCCCTGTGCTAGATTGCATATTTTCTTAGATTTCAGTTTATATCAACGTACCAAGGGTAGTTCTTTTTCCTTGCAAATCTCAGTGAGAATTCCCCATTTTGAGTGAGTGCAACAGGGTTTCAGTCTGTTTGCATTTGATCTAGACGTTTTTCCGTGCTTTCCCAAAAGTATTAGGAACAGAGCAGAAAAACCCAAATCACTGTTTTCAATATTTACAAGGTGATCTGGTGTAAAGAATGTATGTGAAACCCCACTAAGCTTTGCCCTCTGGAATATGCCCAGTTTTAAGCAGAGAATTCAGCTCAGGTTGTCGAGATGGAGCCAAGCAGATGCCATCTTTGGCTCAGGTGGATTGGAGCAATACCAGTGGGCAAAAGGGAAAAGTGAACTGCAGAATTCCATGAACAAGTCTGAGCCACACTGTCATGGCTTTTGAAGTTAGAAGCTAGGCAGGATATCAGTTGTCTCTTTAGTTTTAAACATTTCACTTTGCTTACTTTTATATCAGCTATTTCATTTTCAAAGGATACATGGATTCAATTACAAATTAAATTTTCCTGCACCTCTAACTTGACAGAGAATTCTTAGTTTCAGCATTGACAAGCTTTTCTGCCTAACAGAACAATTCATTGCAAATGATTTAATATGATCTTAGGAGAGTTTTAAGAGTGTAAAAATACTGCCTTGAAAAATACAGTGTAGAATTCTCTCTCCCAAAAGATTCCAACAGGATGTGTTTGACAGCCTTGGTTTATAAAATCATTCTGGTAACACTTGTATTTACAAGAATTGTCAAACTTGGTGTTACTAGAGGTCAACTGTCATGTTCTCACTTAATACAAGTGTAAGATAGAGGTGACAAATTTCATTGTAGCCTGACAGTTTTAGATGTGCAGTAGATATAATATCAAAAGTATGTCTTACATCACAAGCAGAATTTTTAACATTTCTCAACTGAATATGCATCCTTCACAATGTTTTGATCTTCTTGTAGCGGGACATGAAAAATGCACATGAGAAAGCTGCCTCCTGCTCTAGAAAGTTATTTCCTATGAGCCAAATATTTTAAGTGCTGCGTTCTTTTTTATTTTGGATCAGTGCAGTGATAGGAGCAAGCCTCAAGAGAGTTCTGGCAGATTCTAGGACAAAGAAATTTTCAAGAAACTATCAAAATACATGGTTTTCTATGTTGGTATCACTCTCTATTTTTTTCTATTTTTTCCCTCTTGCATTATGCTGTACCCTATTAAATGGTCATGTAGTTCCAATTTCTTATTCTCATCCTAGCAGCTGGCAAGGATGAGCTCAACTCTACCTGCACTCACTTTTATGATGGTGCTCTAGTTACCTAAAGAATCATGAAATCCACTAAATTCTTAGACAGGAGTGATCTGAATAATTAGCCAAGTGGAGTCCTTGAAGGCCGTATCTCCATAAGCTCCCCAAGAACTGCGAAAATACCAATGATAAATAGATATTTTGCCTTTGAGGCTTTTTCAAGGCAACACCATTCTGTGAGTCTAAGGGAAACTGCAGAGCTGGTAGCAGTGACTTACAGATAAGATTCTGTAACTTAATCTCTACTATATTTTAGATAAAATGCATGTGTATATATACACATTAAAGATTCCAGAATTACTGACAATTAATTACTTGCCATAATCTGAGCATTTATGACTTGGACAATAATATTGTTTCTCAGAAACTTAATATAGGAGTGAACCATATATTTCCAGGAATAGTTAAAGAAAAAGGTTTGATATTTCACCTCATGGATAGATGGAAATCATGCTGGTGCCAAATTCCAAAATATTTTAAAAGGATAGAAACATAAAATCAATTGTACAGCAGCATGCTATTCTGTTTTATCTCACATATATTATTACTAGCAAACTGTGAAGAATCATTTTTGGGGGTTTTGGGGGGTGTTTTTTAGTTTGGGGGAGTTTTGTGGTGTTTTTGCATCTTTTCCCACTTCTAGTGAGTATATTCCAAAAATATAGGGGAAAGTTTTGATTCTAACAAAATAAAATTAAATACCTGATTTTTTACTGAGGGGAAATTACATCAGAAGATGTTGCAGTTGAACCAAATGATCATTGTAGGTCCCTCCTAACTGAAATCACTTATCCTAACAAATTATTTTATTGGCTAGTCAGTAAAACCCTTAGAGTCCGTAAACATTTGTGATGGCTCTTGGCAAACCTGAGATCTCCTTCTATTAGGGAGGCTGAAGACACAGCCTCCACAGGGCATTTTTCTTAGCTGCCCTGCCTGTGTGGATATACCACTTGGGTCAATTAAAATTCAGTTGCTTTGGAGACAGAGAACTGAAATGTTTTCTGCACAGGGACACAGAAAGGCCCAAGGAGCTGTACTTCGCATGCCCTGGACAATCAAACCCACTCCATATCTGGCTAAGGCAGATTAGACAGGAAAGGACAAGAGAAAGGGTCTCTGTCCTGAAAGAAAATGTGAACGCTCTGAGTATCTTTCAAAGGGGTGACAAGAGGAAAGATCGACAGAGGATTACTGCAGTCTTAATGGAGACAAATCAGGAGTTCGGAACTATGAGCAGCAAAGGAAGACCTGGAGGCAGGCACACCTGGGTCTTCAAGCTGAGAGGCATCAGTTATAAATGAAACAACTCTCTTGTCTAGATTATTGCTTGATATCAGGAAAACATCACTCAGAATGAATTATTTCAGTCTAGAATCCGGGAAGGATTATTTTTTAAACTACAGGTTTCTTTAGCTAGGGTCTAAAGTTGGCCATTAAAAATTTCCAGCTTTGCTATTAATTACAGTATGTCTTTGTGATTAATTACAGCATGTGGCAGCAATTTACATTGTGATACGTATATTTTTCAGAGAGGAAAAGAAGCCAGATTATCCAGCAGAGCACTGCGGTCACGTCCCCAGCAAGAACCACTGCCTCAAGACCGTCTGCCTTGGCAGAGTATTAGAGACCATCATTCAAGAGTGAGACAGTGGCTAAGCAAAATCTTTTGGTTATGAATCCTACAAGAGCAAAGCAAACTTTTCAAGGTAATATTTGAAATAACTTTGCAGATAAAGAAGAAGAGGCAACAAGAACATGCTAGCATTTCTTTGATATATGTTTGCCAAATGAATAATTTTTCTTCATGCTTCTTTAAAAAGGACTGTGATGACCACATCCCATTTTCATATTCAAAAAAAAGTGAAGCATAGAAACTTTCCTTTAGAGGACTGGAATGAGGCATTAATACTTACAAGACTGTTTTCCTAATTTTCTGGAAAATTATTTGTAATAAGTAGCAGTTTTTCTCAAAAGAAAATAAGTTCCTTAGCCATTCACTGAGAAATTATCACACTGAGGAAAGTCTTTTTGCAAGCAAACCTCCCACATCAACCACTGAAGCAGCTTAAACCTGCAGTCCTTTTCAGCAGCCCAGCTCACTAGTTCCTCCCAGCTGAAGAAAGCTGTGTGCACTGGACTAAGGAGTTCAGTGTATTTTTCAGCCTGAGCATTTATTTTCTGGTCTGTGCAGTTCTAACCTGTCTGCTCTCACGAACATTATGGGACTCTGACAATTTCTAATGATGACAAAGTAATTCAGCACTGTCTGTGTTTATTCCTCTAGGAATACGCTGCTTTAGCAGAAGCACATTTGCAATGTGCACGACCCCTGCTCTCCTTCATAAATCCTTCTGACAAAACGAAGAGCCAGGGTAGCATTTGGAATGGGAGCTGTATCAACTGCTGCATCTTCCTGCTGGTAAAAATATTCTCAGATGTATTTAATCCAGTATAAAAGACATTATTTCCATTGAAAAACCTCCTCAGATTATTTAATGTAGTCTTAAAGGCATTATTTCATAAAGCTACCAAGCAAATCAGAAAAGCCCAAGAGAGCCAGCTCGTTCAGGAGGTGAGAGCTGATTTCAGATGGAATTGTGGGTCTGAGGTGGTCTCAAAAGAAACACAATCACTAGTACAAAACTGATACTTCAGAAACATTGGCTCAGGTCCACGGGGCCACTGTGTCTGCAATAGGAGAGAAAGAAAAGCTTTCTTATCATTATATCTGTCTTTCAGAACTTCTGGGGTGGGGCATTTCATTACTGGTGCAAGGTAGGCCCCAGGACAGTTCTGCCTCTCCATGGTCCTTTCAGATATTATGAGCAGCCAAGAACAACTGAAGGATTGAGTAACAACCAGCATTAACAGCAAAATAAAGTTGGATAATGTAGGTAAAAACCGTATACTAATGAGCAGTATGTGCTAGGGAATAATGATTTTTAATAATGGCCACCTGCCATGAAGATCCAGACCTTTTACACACCCACCTCTGCCACAGGAGGACAGGGATACGGCTGCTGCCAAGAATGTTGAAGGCAGCTTCTTGGATCTTCTGCGTGGAACTATCCACCTGTGGAGGTTCCCCCTGGGGGGGATGACCCCTGAGGGGAAAGCATGGTTGGGACATATGGGGTTTCCCTGCTCCCTGACGCTAATGTACCCAAGTTCTGTTACCCCACTGGCCTTTGATGCACTCCCCGCCCCGAGAACTCTGGTTGTCCCCGGATTCTCCAGTTGGTGCACGGGTTCGGCAGCCATGCGGCCGAAAAATAAACATCTCTGAACATCCGTGCAAAATTTGTTCCCTCATCTCTCCACGGGCCAAAACTGTCTTCAGAAGGTTGCTGGAGAACCCTACAGCAACACAGCCCCATTCCCTGAAAGTTTCTGACATCATTCTAAAAAACTTCCTTTGTATCTTTCTATTGAAAAACTGAAAGACTGAAAAGAAAATGGAATTTTTTCTTATTTCTGCATTTTCGAATTTTGTGAGCATCTCCTACAGTTCCTGATGGAGCATGGGCTGGAAGTCCTCTCATTTGTTTATTCATCCGAGCAGAAGCAGCATTCATTCTTTGAGCAGGAACCCTACCTTCTGCTCTAAAGCAATATGATTGCTTTTCTCTGCATCACAGAGAGATTCATATTTATTCAAATCCATACTTATTTATTTATTTGGCTGGTAGAAACAAACTGAGAGAATCAAATACAAATGCAGATCTAGAGCCTGCAAAACACTCCTTAATTGAGGAGAGCCTCCATGTGTTTATACAGCATGTTTTAAATTATTTGTTATTGGTTTTAAACAGCACTATTGATAAAAATTGGAAACTGAAAAATTAAGACCTGAGCGCATTTCTGACTTTTAGGGAAGCTTTCACTGACAGTGCAAGATATTGTAGCCTGTCAAACCCTGTTTCCTTAAAACATTCTTAGAAGATTTATCTGTAAAAGCCCTTTCAAGATTGGAGTCTTACATATTGAGTTCTGAGCTGAACTTTCTCGTGTGGATTTATCACTAATTACCATCCTGGTGGGAGGTTTTGGGGAAAAAGGGGGGAAAAAATCCCCATACATATTCTGAAAAACCAAATGCTTTTGTGTACAAAAGGAACTGCATTTTTTAGGTACTACTGCTCTTACAAAAGTATGGTCTCATAGTGGAGATAATGTCTACACTCTGGTTACACGAGCAAGCTATTTTAATTGTTGCTATTGGAAGACAAGTATCAGCATACTACATCTGAAATCATCTGGAAAACTGTATTCTTTGGCTTTTTTTCCCATTGAATGAAATGTTGTTTAAAACAGAGAAAACAGTTCTACTTCCTGATATGTTTTTAGTGTGTCTTCAGGGCATTGCTATTTATTTTGCAAGGTCAGAGTAACTGCATGCTATTCATTTTCCTGAATTTTTGAAATAGAGCCTAGCATCTATCAATTAAAGTGACAGATGGACGTTTGCCTATTGTAAGCTACAATCACTGATATTTCAGAACTATTTGCTTTTACATCAGTTCTCTACTTGGTTATTTTTCTTAATGATGGCTTTAGAGACAGTAACTTGTTTAACAAATTCTAAAATGCAAAAAACAAGAAAAGGTCCAGATTAAGAAGTAACAGTTGAGTAAGAATAATTATCAAAATAAATAATGAAAAACAACTAAAAGCTAAAACGCAACATTCTGGTTTCCTCTAGTGGTCAAATAGCACTAAAAAAGTGGATTTCTCAGTTGAAACCTCTCCAGGCTTTTGATACCCAAGAAAAGTCTTGATGGCTGCACACTGAAAAATGGATTTAGTTAGTTTTTTGGCCAGGTTGTGTGCATACTGGAGAAGTACTGAGCAAACGTTTAATGGATGAAGACTGGGAAGGTCATGAAATCTTCACTGCATACTTTTTTAAACTTTTGCTCTTGCTGTGATTGCCATCACAGACACATTCAAATTGCCATCCTGATACTTTTGTTCATCCAAACCTGCATCCCAGTTACTATTTTCAGGTTTACTATCTGAGAGTTATGACTAATAGAGGACAAGGAGCCAGTCAGAAGACAGTGACTTGCTGGGACATTTCTAGGAAAGCTGTCTCAGCATAATTTTATTGTGCACATTCGGAGGATGTGGTCACTGCCTACCCTGTGGCAAGTTCCCCTTTCACATCCTCTGATGTGGATAGTTTGAACCACTTTTTTAGGACCTGTTTCAACGTCTCTTCCCCATCCCCAGGGCCAGCAGCCTCCCCAGTCTTCATAGTGCCTGACAAGTCCATAAAATTATGTGGGCTATGTGTGTGTACGTAAATATACACAGGTATAGAGGTGTGTGGGGAAGTCTCGTGGTCCTGTGTCAGCAGTGCCATGCTGTGTTTTCTCTAGGGTAACACCAGCCCCACCTCTGCCCTAGAGCCAACAGCAGGGCCATTACAGTGGCTCTGGACTCCTCTAAGAGTTGCAGCCCATATCACCACCCCGGGAGAGTGCAGAGCTGCAGATTGCCAAGCCTTAGAGGCCGAGTGTCCTGCTCATACCTATAAAACTGGATTATGTGTGACACCCGCACTGCTGCTTGAGTTAGCACTGCCCTGATTAACCGATGCAGCAGCCCAGTTCTGCAGTTCCAGCTCCTCCTCCTCCTCTCTACAGACACTGTATTTTGAACCTTAACTTTGGGAAAAGATGAAACAGAGCGCATTTGAAATAACACTTTTATCGTAAAATGAGATTTCTTTATCAGCACAACAGATTCTATCCAATATCCGGTAACTCCCTTTACTCCAATGTGGTGAAGGACAGCAAGGGAGATTGAACTGGATGAAATGGGAAGCTGTGTTCATGTAGTTCAAAAGGCCTCTTGAATAACAGCCTTGCACAAGTCCTGCCTCCTCCTGAGAACTTCAGCCCATCTAGGATGTTTGGAAGTTACAACTAGTGTAAAGATAATTTTAGAATGGTTTAACCATCTGTGGTTTAAGCTCTGTTAGCCAGTCTAATAACTAACAGTTATTATTGATGCTGAACATTTAATTAAGAGCAATTTCTGATTACTTACTCCAGTGTTTGGGACCATGAAGGAGGTGATGTGCCAGCATTCCAACTTGATACTTTAGG
The DNA here is from genome assembly GCA_013397175.1 of Platysteira castanea. Lineage (NCBI taxonomy): Eukaryota > Metazoa > Chordata > Aves > Passeriformes > Platysteira > Platysteira castanea. The sequence goes on along the minus strand of VYXC01011222.1, from coordinate 385,980 downwards.
CTGTTTGGACACTGTGGGACCCATCCTCCAATTCCACAAAGCAGGCTGAGCAGCAGGGTGTGAGAGCAAAATCCCCAAACTTGACTACATAGATCATGGATAGAAGATTGCAAAACATCTACAACAGTTAAAGAGACAGAAGAGATGGCAGGAGAGTAGGAAACATCCTGTAACAGACAGATGCTGCAAAATCTGTATTTTAGTGTGAATAATATAATAAATGGAAAAACAGGCAGATTGATAGGAATAGAGCAATATAAAAGGAGTCAGTACAAAGTAAATAAGGCAAAAAAATCCATACCAAAACCAAACTAAGTCCTTCTAAAAGATGCTCTGCATGTGACAGATATTCAAATGCCGTAAGATATGGGAAGCATCTATGTGTAGCTGTTGGGATTAATCCCTGTATCTAATGTCAAAAGAGATTTTTCAAGTCTGCTTTGCTTTTGTACCAAGGCTGCCAGTGCATGACTAAATAAGTATTCACACGTTATTTAAAAATAATTTTTCTCTCTTGGGTAGCTCTATCCTGTATTACCATATGAATGTAAACCAGCTGACATTGTGATGAATTGGAAGAGGTTTCTTAGACGTTTATTAGGTATTTTGTTATATTTACTATTTTAAAATATTTTCAGTGTTGTGCTGGATTTCTGGATAGCCACATAAATAGGTAGCAAACTAAGTCTGAAAAAAAAACAGTCCACAATAACCTGCAGACTCTAAAATACTGCAACCTATCAAAAAAACCTAGAGAATTCAGATGCAAAAGAAAGGAATTTTTTTTGATACTCAGGATCTCACAAAACCAGCCACTTTAAGCCTGGGGAGGAAATGATGGAGTACCTTAATGACCTTAACATTTCATAAATGGTATCAGCGGATCCTGCAAGGAAGTCAGTACATTTGTAACACTTTTCCTTAGTGCAATGTTGAAATTGAGAGTTACTGCAAAAAACGCTGCTGGACTGGCAATTGTGTGGTATTTTGGTGGATTTAGATGAGATTTAGATTTAGAGAGACCAAACTGGGAAAAGATGCCTGCGTAATTTAAACTGTGATTGCTGAGCAGAACAACATCTCAGCTATAAAGCTGTAAAAGGAAAAACAAAGGTTCGGATTTTTCCCTCACTAGAAACATGAGTAGCGTGGGACTGAGGCAAGAAAAGAAACTAAACAATCAATTCAATATTCACACAAAGAACAAACAAATTAAAAAATACTCTTTTCATGACACAGAGAAAAATTTCATGACAAACATGCTTTTATCATCTTGAAATGATTTGAAGTCATAAGATTTATGCTATGAAGATGAAAGACAGCAATAAAAGCAGTTATCCCTAGGACTCTCTGCCCGGAGCAGGGGATGACTTGTGCTGTTCTCCCTCCCAGCTCCTTGTAGCCTTCAATCAAGCATGGCCAGCTTGGCCAGAGAACCCGTGTGGAAAGGTGGGAAGAACAAAAGCCAGCTCAGACTGAGGAATTTTGCAAGTTACAGGGTTGTGTCAGCAGCCTAAGCACATAACAACTGTTGTTGCTTGCTGGCCTGGGAACAATAAATCACTGTCTAGCTCCACATTTCTTCCTCAACACTGTACAAGGCCATTGCTAGCCTAGATTAACAGATCCATCAGCAGTTTCCATGAGGCACATCCTCTGTCCCAGCAGAGGTGAACACAAATGCCTAAGCTGGTATTCTAGCCACAGTGGAGGAGATGGCACAGCAATATTGAGGAGGCTGTAGAACAATAAAATGCTCTTTATTTCCCCCCCAGGCAGTGCCCCAGGCTCTGATCCACAGCAGTCACCCTTTGCAGCACGGCTCACAAAAGAGCACACATTTTTGGCCTGTATACTGTAAACTTGCAGTCCTAATTAGTTGGGGTTTTTTCTCTGATTGCACCCAGATAAAACATCCAAGATGCAAACCACCACCACAGCAGGGAAACCTCCCTAACTCAGCAAATGGTATCCTAACAGTGGACAGAGAAACAAAGAAATAATGTGTATTACTGCACACCTTTCTTGCACAAAGACTGGGGTAAAAGTGCAGCTTACCAATCTGCCATGAATCCCGGGTTTTCCCTTGGCTAATTGCTGGTACACATGCCATGCCATGGACTGGCTATGTGAAGGCACCCAACCTATTAGAGGAAATTCTCATACACAGAAATCAACAGCTTCAAGCTGTTGGGACTAGTCACAGTTTGAGTACATGCTGCTTGACAATGAGAACTGTGCAACAGTGATTTATTGTCATGGGAAATTCTGTCTCCATGTCTCTTTCATTAAATAACTTATTTTGTCATTATTTCTAGCAACCAAAATAAGGCAGGATCAAGTTAAATGACTTCTGAGGCAAAAATTTGCACTAAAGTATATATTTTTTGTAAAGTGTGGAAACGTCCACTGAAAAACAACTTTTTGTCTGTCCAGCACCTTCTGAAGAAGACCCACTTTCTTGTACATGCCAAAGCAGCTAACACAGTGAGGATCTGATGAACCCTAAAAGAACAGAATGTCTTGTTCATTTACATACAGTAAACACATGTTTCATCCAAACACAATTGTGAAATAGTTCTGAAATCCTTCTTTCATTGCCGTTTGGAGACTGTTGGCTAATAAGACTCCCAGAAGGTTTTATTGTCTCTTGTTTACATGGGAGGATCAAATTACCAAAAAAAAAAAAAAAAAAAAAAGTTTTGGAAATATAATTTGTGTTTTGTTTCCTGAGCACTTTATTTCCATTGAACTAGTACTTCTAAGATTAAGAATCATGCACCTCCAGGATCCTTCCAGCATAAACTTATGCTTTAAAGAAAGACATGCATAAAATCTGGCACACATAATGATAGTCTGTCTTTATCACCACAGTCAAGATAAAATTTAGAAGCTGGAAACATGGCTGTCTAGCAGTCATAATTCTGTCTGTATTTATCTGGCACCAGCTTTCCTTACTCTGTATTTTGATCCATTCTGTATTTTATTCTCCAAATATTTTCTTAGATTGAGTACCTGTAGTACTAATGCCTGATATGCTGAGTAATTCTAGTTCTGGCCACTTATGGGAGTAGGTGTGGAGGCTGTGCAAGACTTTACAGAATCAAATCCAAAAGACAAAACTGGTACAAATTGTAAAGTCATCATGGCAACAGCAAAATGAGTTTCCATGAAAAGATGTCTTGGAGGAAAGTCTCTATATGTTGGGGACAAAGTCTCAAAGTTTTCCAGCAGTGGATGCTGCAGAGCATTCCAGGAATCAAGGCATGCCCAAAGGAAAACCAAAAGAAACTAGAACAAATCAGGCTGAATAGTAAGATTTTACTTAAAAAACAGAGTTTGATTTTGAAATAGATATTGATTTTGAAATAGATATTAAGTGTAACAAGCTTGGTGTTCTCTCCTGGATGCCCGGGGGTCAGGGAAACCCACACCATCAGGCCTGGTCTGACAGAGGCCAACCCTCGTGTACTCTTCCAAGTATATTACAGCACAAAGAGAGTAAAACTGGGAAGGAGGAAGAAAAGGACAACAAGCAGCAGGGAATGCAGCGAGGCACAACATTTTTCATCTTCAGAAGTAATGCTTTGTAATTTCTGTAATGAGTTTCACTGATGAGCTTGAAGAGATCTGTTAATGGATTTCTTAGCTCACATAATGTCCTTCTGTCATAGCAGTATTAAATTGATACACAAACAAGTAAACTGAGAAGCTGGGAAAGCCCATTCCTGGCCGAACATGAGCAGCTCAGCTGGGAATGGGGTGAACCTGCAAATGCAGCAGCACCTCCCATCCCATGGCACTGCCTCAGGAATGTGCACACCAGTGCCACCAGGAGAAAGACAACTGGGCCAATGCTCCCCTCTCCCTTTCCATACCTCTGCTGCTCGTCTGTTCCCTTCACATCCTGCAAAGTTCCAGCTTTTGCTTTTGGTTAGTTGTAAACCAGAGTAGGTCAGAGCACGCAGAATACAGTTTAGTGAAAATGGCACCAAACCTTTGAGCATAAATGGCCCTTGAAGTATGTGCATGATTAGGAGAAAATCTACCCCAGTCTAGCTCATGGCCACACCAGCCAATTATCATAATCAGCAATCATCCAAAAATCTGAGACTAGAACAATGTCAATGTGGAAGAAGAAATAATTTTATGATTTGCCTGTGCCCAGAGAATATGTCATAAAATAGGCACCAAAAATAATTTGTTTCTACTTAAATTGTACTCCCCTGCTTCCTTTTTTTGGTGAATAAAATGTCCATTAAGCATTTAGGGAACATCATGAGTCAGAGGAAGCTTGCATGGGACTCCCAGTGTGCAGTAGAGTACTATTGTTTTAAAGTCATCACCTTGGGAAGGCTATCACCACATTAAGAATTACTTCCATAGCCACAAAATGTAGAATTTAGCCATGACTATCCCTCTCTATCTACTAAAAATAATTGCAAGACTGGAATTTTTTGTTCTAATAGTAATCAGGAACCAAAGAAATGATGGAAGCAATAGCACAGTTAAGGTGTATGCATAGTCATTGATGGAATAGGCCTGAAAATTATTCTGATCGTTAAAGGCAAGTGGAAGCCAAGCAAATCAAAAAGAAATATGGGTTTTCAACACTTATTCTGGATGTGCAGGTCCTCACGGAAGAATAGCAATTTAAACATCTGTTACTGTCTGCTACAATTTCAATCTTGAGAAATCAGTGTCATGATTTTTGGGGGGAAAGGACCCTGTGTTGTGACTCAGTATTTGGTTCAAACTGTACTTAATTAGAGTAAATCATTGCTGTAAATGTCACTGAGCTGTAATTCAGATAGAAATAATGAAACTTGAAAGTAATTTGATTTACAGCTGATGATCACCTTGGGAGGTTCTCTCTATAAGAGGTCATTTCAGGAAGTCCTTAAGGGAGTACTGGGGTTAAAGATAGTCTGAGAAATTCTAAAGGGGTTTTTTACTGGCAAGAGGTAGAAAGGTCAAATCAAAGAGGCTCTTTTTGTCATAGAAATATTCTCAGTACAAAAGTTTCACTCAGAGAAAATAGTGTGACCATGTACTCATTCCCTAGCAGAGCAGATGTATGGAACTGGCCCTGTTGTTAATAAAAATCCACTTTCATGACAATGGCTGCAATTTACTTCTTCTCACAGCCAGGAAGCCATGTGGCCAGAGGGACCACTACGGACAGATGGAGCTGCTGTCTACATACTTCCAAATTATTATTTTACTGCACCTATGTTAAACAACCCTAGAATTCCAACTCTGGTTGTAGTCATATTTAACAGATAAAGTTTAGGCCCTAAATTTAAAAAGATTTTCAAAGAAAATAAAAGCTGTGAGGTTTTTTTTCATACTTCTCTTGCTTTATTTTTCAGACAGTGTTAACACTGTACAGCCACTTCACTGAACCTAGGACTCATCTGCAATGCAGCAGCTCAGCAGCAATCCATTTCTGCTTTACTTATGATGCCATGATGATTTTTGCCTTTTTATATACCCCTTTTATAAACCTTTAAAAAACCCTTTTATATAGCTTTTATGTATCATTAGTGCTTTTAGCCCACATACTTGTAATTCCCTAAGTCTGATAACTTAGCTTAGACGCAAAGTTCCGTTTAGCCAGGAGACCAAACATCCTGGAGGCCTCCAGCTGGAGGCCAGAAAGCCCTAGGTTATCCTGAGAAACCAAAGCCCTTTCCAGCACACAGCCTGTAAACTAAGATAGGCCCATTCAGGGGGGAATTTTTCAGGGTGAGGGGTTCATTCAAGCCTCTCAGTAGGAAATCTTTGATAGATATGCTAATTCGCAAGGCCTATAAATTGTATATGCAATCTATTTTGTGGGTGTATTTTGGGGTGCATTGTGGTGTGCATTTTGGCAGTGCACCTAAGGATCCTTAAATAAATACCAAAGTAAAAATCCCTTTTTTCCTTAACCATGTTTGGCTTTTAATTTTAAGACCAGGAAAAGGAAATACTTAAAGCTTAAAGTCTTTTTTTTTTTTTTTTCCCCAGCCTGGAAGGGCAGACACAGAGCCTCGTTCTATTTTAGAGACATAACAGAAAAAGCCACTCATTGCACATACTTCAGACACTGGCTGGTTTTGACTGACACCACTAATATTGTGCAGATCTAGGCATTTTATCTCCCCTATTGGAATCATTTCAGATATACCTTTAGCTGATCTACCACTCTTGTAGCTTAGCTGTGCAGATAATTGTAGCATGTAAGCAAAAATATAAAACAAGGTAAAACCACATAGAAAGCACACCGTAATATGAAAGAAAACCTTCAACTTAACTTACCATCTCTGTGGCACATGAAAATACCTTATCCTTGAAGGGAATGTGACACACGTCAGGTGTCAGGTCACCAAGTACATTCTGAAATGAAAGAGGCACCATATCACTGCTGATTGCTCATGGTCACTCCACAAAAATCTCTGCTCAGTATTATGAGTTTTATTTTTTTTATTGTAAGAAGAAAAGAGCACTGAAGAGAGAGCACTTGCAATATCCCATCTGGGAAGCAGCAGCCCTGTGGGTGCTGGGTGCTCATGCTCACCCAAGTCTGAGCCTTTCCAAGTAACCCCTGCCACAAGCTTTCCCAATCCTGTTTTATATAGAAATGTTCGGTTCCTTCCCATCTTTATAAACTTCTGGTTGGTTTGGTTTAACAGCTGAGCATCCTAATCTAACTTAGGGACAGCTGCATCTCACACCACCGAGAGGGGCACAGAACAGTTGGGTGACAGGACCCAACAGGGAGACACCGGCCAGAGCAGATGCGCAGGATTGCCTGTGCCCTGTGGGAGGCAGGGAGGGCACAAAGGCAGTGAGGCAGGCTCTAATCTAGCCTAGAAGCTAGCTCATGTTTAACGGTGGACCAAAACTCTCACACAAAGGAACTCATACTAAGGAGAAGGGCAATTGTTTTTCTTCGTACATGATGCTTGCTTCTTGTGGTTTTGGGGTTCAATACCTAGTAATAACCTCTTCAGTAATTTGTTAGAGTAGCCTCTGAATTCTCTAGGTTTTTTATGGTTTTACTTGTTTTTCCCTCTTACTCACATTGCCTTTTCCCTTTGACATTCTGTTTTTCAGTGTTTGTTATGGCATCGCAGGCGTCTCCCAGAAATCAGTGTCTCACTTGGGCGTTACATAGCAGTTACACCAGATATTGCTGATGTTTCCCACTGTTTACAAAGCAAACTCAGTTAGCTCTTCATGTTTTCCAGCACACAATTGTCAGTTTACAAATGAGCAGTGACTGAGTCATTTTTGCCAAGCCATCGGGTTTCCACCCGCTGTATCCTAGTTTTAAGTGACAGGGAGCACACGGCAAGAGCAGCCATACCAGAAAGGGCTGATAATCTGCTGCTGTAGAGGAGCGAAGTTGTTTTAACTTGATGTAAGTGGTTATGAGGTTATTTCAATGCTACTAATGAGCCTTTTAATTTCGCAGTGTTGATGCAGAGTTATTTTTTTTAACTGGTTGTTTTCCTTTCAATTTCCAACATTCATTACTAAGACCTAAATCTTTGGCCACAGTAAACTCTCTCCTCTCTGACTTTTCAAAAATTACATTGAATTACACATGCTGTGGCCTCCACCCAAATCTACAGCCATGTATTTAAAGGGTGCTTGCAATTAAAGTTTAAAAGTAAAAAAAGTTGGTTTGGTTTTGGTTTTGCCTCCTGTGTCCTTACCTGAAGGTGTCACAGAGCATTTGGGTAGTGATCCCAAGCAAGGCAGAACTAACTTCTGGGCCAAATCCTGTCTCTTCCCTGAAGATTTACCTCTCTTAGTCTGTCTCTGCCAGCCCTGGCATGGTCCTTCTATATGCTTTGGAAAAGGGGCCAGGTGACATACAGGGGAAGAAATGTGGGCTATGCAGAGCATTATTCTCTTGATGTCAGTATTTCCCAGTGTATGCTGTAGAGCCAAGTGGACCTGTTTCTTGCATATCACAGCTCTCCCTCTAAAAGTTTAAAGCCATGAGCAATAATTTTCTTATGCAATGCTTTTCCAGGCTGCAGTAGAAGAGTCAGTCCAAAGAGCAGTGTGTGAATCTGCTCTCAGACAGCTCTCCACTGCACTCCTGTGTGTTTCCAGTAGGCACAGCAGTGATGCAGCATGAGCACCACTACCCTGCCATTTGGGTGATGGATGTTAGCAGTCATAAATAATCACTGAATCCATGAGAACTAAGAGGAGCTCATTCCTTTGCAGTCCCAGTAGAGTGTCACACCATGATCCATCGCTGTGTGTCACAGAAATGAATTGGCCTTTTCTCTTTTTGTTCCTCCACATTACCAGCCATTAGCATTTCCCTGAAGTGGATTTTATAACCAGGTTAGGTGACTATTCTTCACAAAACTGGTTTCAGACTTTCTTAGGCACAGTGGAGGAGGAAGGTTGTCACACAGAGAGCTTCACTATTGCTGTGATGCCTTCTGGGATGCAGTGAACTGAAATGTTTTCATTTTAAAGGCTTGGCTTTGAAAGAGTGATTTCACCTTCTGAGCTGCTAATGAAATAACTATATTCATGCCAAATTGAGACTGGTACTGCACACTAAAAAGAGATAAGGAACAGCTGTGTTTGACATTATGGCTTCCATTTACGAAAGGGCTTCCTCTCAGCTCCCAGATCTTTGCACGAATAAGCAAAGCTGCAATTGCGCAGCTTTGAGAGCCCCAGCATTGTCTGTTATGCATTTTTCTCAGGGTTTGCCCTGAGGCTGCATGGAAGGAAAGTAAAGAAGTGACAGATAGAAATAGATGTCTTAATTGATACTGTTCTCTAAGCTGATGAACAGATGTTTGAAGTTAAATGTGAGCAGTCCAGGCACACTGAACATTCACTCCACCTGAGTGCGTTTGCTTAAGGGTTTGCTTTCTTTTCTTTACTTTCGAAGAACCCTTGGAGGACTTAATAGAATCTTACAAAAAAAGATAATCACAAGTAATAAAACAGCTCCAGTTTACACCCACACAATGATAGCTGTATTAAAGAAATTGTTCCTTTTTCTACTGTGGTAAAAGACCATTCAGCATCATCCTTACCAATTTCCATGTTGTACAAAACTACTATAGAGAGGAAAAATTAATTGATCTGAGTATTTTGTCATTAAAAGGAACCAAATGAGGCTTTAGGTCATAGCAGTGTTTTATCTGGGTGACTTACTTCAATTTTCCTGACACACACTTCACTCTCTTCTCTATTGTGCCTGAGCAGAATTGTTAATGGGCCTTTGCAAAAGGTCTTTAACATTTCTTAACGTATCTTCCCTGCTCCTCACCTCATTACTGTCCACTTTATGCAGTTTCAATTTCTTCTCGTACATACTCATAACATCCTGTGAACTTTTGTTTTCTGGGTTCATCAGTGACACACATGGCTGAAATGCACCCATTTGACACCCTGCCCTGAGCACTGACATCCAATAGTCAGCCATACCCTGCTGCATGCAGCTGTTGGAAGATGATTAAATTGCATTGCCTAATCTTTTCTCATGATCCATGTTGCAATTTTCTTTGTGGCACAGCCTCCCCTTCAGCAGCACCACCTCTGTATCAATCCACTTTGCATTGCTCCCAAACCACAGCCATAGCAAAGTTTGATGGTCGCCTAAGGTAATACACAGGGCAATGAAAATTGTACCTCTCCTGAGCTCTTCTGCCTCAGTATCAGCAGCGAGTCAAAAATATTCACCTTTATGGCTTCATCTAATACCAGATGGCTTGTACTGAGATATGGTCAGAGGGTTTGTACACGGTTCACAGGATCTCAGTTGACAGGATGCCAACCCTTCTCTGCTCTCAGGTAGTGTCACCCCCCATCTGCAGAAGCAAGAAGAAAGGCCCAGCCTTGGTACCCAGCTGTGTCACAAACAGCTGCTATACAGGGTTGGAGGAGGCAAAAGGAATTGTTTTCATGTTTCATGAACCATGTTCAAGCTGTTTGCTGGATGGAAACGGTGAGCCAGCACTGGCCAGTCTTTTTAGGAATATTGAGGAACTTGAATGCACTTGGATTAGAGGGTGGCTTGGTTTATGTGACAGTTGTGGGCACTCACTGCAGTCTATCACCCATAACTGAATCTGTGACCTCATAGCAAATAACTTTCAACTTAGTCTTCTCCTTAACACTTATAAAATCATCCACTGATTGTTACCAGTGTTTCCTAAAGATGAAGTAGTTCAGTCTAACAGAGCAGACACTTTAGGCAGGGAAAAATATACTACTCTTTTTGCAACGGGTTATTCATCCCTTTACCTTCTTTCCTTAGGTACAATGATGGTCTGCAGAGCAGGGAGTGACAACTCCAGGTTTGGCAGAGAAGGCAGGAAATACAACCCTTAGAAAAACCCCATTGGGAGCTGGGCTTCAAAGCTGGCTGTCTGTTCAGGCTTGCAGGCAGAACCCACCCCCAGACCATTCACTGCTTTGAGCCCATGTGGAGCAGGTATTTGATGTAATGGAAGCCTTATTCTGAGTTCTGAATTTGATCTCTAAGTCTGCAGTTAAGTATCCTTTTACAGACAAAGGAAATTTTTCCTGAAATTTGCTGGATTTGCTTCACAGCAAAGTGGTTTTCATTTAAGATGTCTTTGTGTGTTGACAATTTTGTCTGAAGGTTATTTCATTGTATTCTCCTTGAACAAGTGCTATTCACAATACAGTGGATGTCATGACCCAGTAAGCCCATTTAATAAAATTCAATGTCTCCTGACTAGCTAGCAAAAGGAGGTCCTATTCAAATAATTAGCAGACCTTAGCATTGAACTTGTGACTAATATCAAACCAAAAATGGCTTTTACTTTTCCCCTTCTTCTCACCTTGAGTGAATTTGGGTTTGATTAATAGATCTAGATATCATCAAAGTCCTAAAAATCTGCACACACACTATAATAAAGGCAAAAAATAATTTCTGATGGGTACATTAATTCACCTCATAAGGCATCCTGTTAATTCCCTTGTCTCTTGAACTGTCTAAAGCTGATGATGTTGCACATTTGTCTCCCTAAAATAATTAACTCTTATCAAAATCCACTATGCTTCATTTACTCAAACATAACAAGCTTGTTGCTCACAACATACAGTTTGTCTTTGATATCAGAATTTGATATCATGAAAATAATGTGAAAGAAAGAGGCTATAGATCCATAAAGGGCATGGGTGTTTGGACTGTTATCTCCTATTTCCCAGGGGAATTACTTCAGTTTGTGAATTTGTCCAAGGGCTTGGGTGCTGAAACTCCTTACTATGGCTTGTGCAGGACTAATCTGCCTATACTGGGAAAGTGGAGCAGCTTCTGCAGAAGAGTGGGTACCACAAGATTACCTGTAAGGAAACACTCTTCTCTTGAAGCTGCTGCACTTTACTGAATATTAAATACTTATGGAGCTGTGGAGAAAAAAAATACATTGATACACAAGCTGGTAGGAACTCTGCAAGGTGGGAGATGGGGGAAACTACCTGATCAGCAGGATACTCCCTGGACCTCAGTAATAATATGTCCAGTCTATAGGAGAAATTAAGATGTCCAGACACCCTTTTTTTTAAGGGAAATTTAAGCATTCCAACAGGTGTAGGTGTTTTTATGTGAGTTTCATACTTAACCAGTTAAGATCTGATATGGGGGAACCACCTAAGGACTAGAGAGGATGACCAGCTCTTCAGCATCACTACACAAGAAAGCCTAGAGGTTGCTTGTGTTGCCGCCTCTGAAATGAGCAAAGGCTGCTGACTTTCCTATCAACAAAGGCTTCCAAGCGCTTCTGGAGAGGGAAGATTAGTAATGATGACAGCACAACATGCAATTTAATGCAGCCTGCCTTAAATGCCCTGAAAAGTCAAGAGAAAAGGCATCTTGCACTTCCCTTTCTCAAGGATTATATACAGCTGCTGTGTGTTTCCAAACAGCTGCAACATTTGTCTGAGAAAGATGCAGGAATCTGTTTAGTGTCTGCATATTTGTCTGAAGAGCGCTTGACAAACCATGGGGATGATCAGCACTTTTAAAAAGTACCGTGCTATGGGCTAACTCCTCCATGTCACACACTGCAGAGGCCTCAAACCCACATATACTGTGATGTAAACCTAAATATGCATTAAGGATAACATACACAAATATCCAGCAATACCCAGAAATACACTCACCACTGTGGTAAAAGGGTTCACAGCTGGGCGGGAGGCAGGGAAAAGCCAGGAGTGAACATTTGTCCAGGCCAGCAAACTGTTCCTTGAGCAGCTCTAACTGAAGCCAACCCAACAGACAGAGGAAAGCATCCCAACTATCCCAGCTGGCAAGCATTATTTTTTCCTTTTGAGGAAAAAGTAAAATACCATCAATTAAAGAATATTTAAAATATCATTCAGCATTTGTTTGGGTTCATTGTTATAGCAGCACTGTGTGGCTGATGGATCCCTGGAGCAACTGAGTCGCTGCTCCTGTAGAAAGGTATTTCTGCCCAGCCATAACTTCCTGCTCTCTTGAGTGTGCTGACAGATCTAATCAGATACTTAATTGTGTTCTTTCAAAAGTGAACAGGAAAGGCATTCAATGACCAGTGAAGACATTTCCAAAGGGAAACACTCACTTTCTCCTGAAAAAAAAAATATAAAGGATTAGCTCTCTTTGGAACTATGTTATTGAGAATAAATGGCTGTAAATGTGGATTGCAGATGATTTACTCTATATCCCAGGATTTGGGGGATGAGTCATATTACTGTACCAGACAATGGCTGGACAAATAAAAAAAAATCTGCTTCTATTGGGAGAAAGAAATACATAGTGGGGAAAAAAATGTATTCTCAAGCACAATGATAAAAATAAATACATATTCAAAAGAATTGTAGGACTACATTTATTTATAGCAGAAAAAGAAAAAAAAGAAAATGCTTTCATATCTGGATTTTTCATACTTGTATATGTAGCAACTACATTATATATGCACATTATGTTTGCATTTTAGATGTCTGTATGCATATATAACAGCAGTACGATTTCGAAAACTTATGTATTGTCTGGCTTGTCCTTAAGCCCTGGATCACTTCCGGGCAAAAAGAAGGCAAACCCTAGAAATCTGCTTACTTTGGATCTGGCCTCTGACACTCTTTGATGGATAACAGACAAGACTGTCATTTTTAAGAGGAGAGAGCATTCATTTGAGATAAAAAAACCCTGTATATTACCTGCCATATTTCTGTGCTACATCAGAGAACGCAAGAGGGTTGTGGGGGAAAAAAAAAAAAAAAAAAAAAAGACCCCTTGGCATATGCTGATATCAAGAAATATTAAGTATTTTCTTCCAGCTCACTGAGCCTTCCCGGATTTAAGGCAGAGCAGCATAGCTGTCTGCACCAAGGTAATACACAGTACAGCCCTTTCTGGAAGAAGCTGAGGAGACAGCCAGCCTGAGGAAAAATGCTGAACTAAATTCAACACAGTATTACTGTTCATTTCTCTGCTCATTGAAACAGACTTGGAAAGGAAAGTGAATTTAAGCTCTACAGTGTGTGAAGTGGATATTAAATAAGAAGTTGAATCGAGTGACTTTTTATTAGAAAGTACAGCAGATTCTGGGTAACACTATGTATCCTAAAACCAGTCTGAGTTGTAAGAATGCCAGTTCAGGCAACCACTAAAAGCAAAACCTGGGACCCGTGTTTCAAAATGTCAAATTCAGGAAAGAAAAAAAAAAAAAAAAAAAAAAAAGAGATGCTTATAAAAGTAGTGTCTTTAGTATGCAACTACTTGAATTAATCTTCCCCAGTGTGAAAATTGCTATGTCATTAGAAGTAATATTTGTGGAAAACTGCCAGCCATGCTTTGCTCAGGGTTAAAAAAAGCAGTGCAGAATCATACTCCATCTTTCACCAGATTGCTTCAACTCTTTTACTTAACTAGAAGCCCATCATAATATTACAGAATACTTTAAAAATGTTCTGTAATTAGTTTCCAGAAATAAATTAGCTAACAGTGAATGAATCACAATTTTTTTCCTGCACACACCAGGCTGATCAATCCTCAGAGATACTTGAACCTGAAAAAGTCACAACTGAAAGCAGTGTTACAGCCTTGTCAGCCCTGTACAACTTTCTCATAATCAGGTCCTGGCTTTCATTTCTTCTTCTTGCTGTCTCCAAAGAGATACACTCCCACTGGCATGATACTTGTCTTGCTTTTTCAGGAGTGATGTGGAAGGAGAGCAGAGTTGTGCATGGCTGAACTGAGCTTCCAGCTCCCTTTGAAGTCAAGAGAACAGCAGACTGTGTATGTTAGAGTATTTCTTTTACTGCATTTCCCAAACTAGTGCTGCTTGTGAGCTTGCCAATGCTAAGCAGTTGTTAGTTTCTGTACAGAAGAGCAGCAGCTGCTGGGCACATGCCAATTGTTTTAAATATCAACAGCACTTCCACCTGAAGCCACCAAAACCACAGCAGAGCTAAGAAGGAAAATGCCACAAACTCACTTATACGTTTATATCCCGTGCTGCTGTAATAGGCTGCAATAGCCACATACTCAGCCCTTCAAAACAGGGCTGACATGAAAGTGACTCCAAACACAACATAGCCAGGAGCGGGGTTAGTGTAAACTTCCAAGTGGTTGTCCCCCTTTGGGGTTTGCTGCCAGTTTTCTACTTTACTTCTCAGATAACTTTACTGTTGCTTTGAAATCCTCTGTGCTGTTACAGCCGAAGCTGTAACCAGCATTTCACTCGTTAATGTCACGGTTTGGGCCAGCAGTGGGAGCACCAGCTGGTTTGCTTCTGACAAAGGCTGTAAAGAAAGGGCTCTGGGCCGGGAGCACACAGCACTTCAGCTTTGGTTTGGAGAGCAGTGAGGATTGCCTTTGATGTATAACTGCTTCCACCACATGGTACAGTGCGGCGGTGTCCCGCGATCTGCCACTACGGGCGGTGTCCCCGGCTAGCTCTAAAAGCGGGGCATGCCGTATTTTAACGGCCCACCCTTGCCCGATGAGTCAAGGGGCGCAGGCGGGTTCGGAGCCGAACGGCTCCAGGCGAGAATCCAGGGAAGCTGTGAGGCTCGAGAGCAAAGGGGAGAAGGAGAGTCCAGACACCGCGGCAACGTTCAGGAATCAGCGGTTTATTTCCTAAACCCAGGGACTGGAGGGACGGAACCCGGAGCGACTGGACCGGGAGCGACTGAACCAAAGAACAAAGCGTGTAACAGCCTTTAAAGGGGGGTGGTAACAGGTGGCAGAGTCCAGACACCACCAATAGGAACGAAGCAAGGGGAGGGGACATGAGATACAACAACCAATGGGGTTACAATTGAATAACTGATATAATAACAGACAAATGGGGCGTCGAGGAAGACAGAATTCTCTAGAACAAAGGGAGTGGATCTTGAGGGATTGACAGGGCTTAAGGGCAGGGTTTGGAGGATTGATAGGGAAACTTCTAGAAATAGAGGAGGGGTTTGGGTGATGGATAGGGGTTCAGGGGCAGGACATGACTTTATTAGGGGAGTGGGTAGGATGAGGGGAGGAGAGGGAAAAACCACTTTATCTTCAGGGGGGGAGTGGGGATGAACCATACAATAAACAGTGGCTTTAACATAAAAACAGATGAAACATACACCCCAACAGTACAGGGCCTCCAGCATACAAAGCTGCATCCATGATTATGGAAGTAAAACCATAGGGTGGGCATAGGACTCTGGCAACACATCTGAATGTGTTGGAGTTGCCACACCTCTATTACTGCCCCATGTTTGCAGAGTTCTGCATTTGCTGTTTACCTTGACACATACTGGGTCAAGACTGAGTTATTAAATGAAATTCTGAAAGATCTGCAGAAAGTAGTTGTATTCTTTCATTCTCTTTTCTTCATTCCACTTAGAGTAATGAAGTCATGAAATGGTTACTTTAGTCCCACTCCCATTTTGCCCCATCTTGCAAAACAAAATAAAATGAATGGGAGATGTCACCCTCGAGCACATTTCCTGCACCTTGCGCTACTGCTGTCAGACATCCTCCTCCACACAGTGCCCATCACCATTTTTCAATATGAAGTGCTCCAGTCCTGTCTAAAGCCAGTCCTTCACACCCACAGAAACTGAAGGAATTTAGCACTGTCTTCCAGCAAGCAGGCACTGATGCAAGTGCTGAGGGCAGATAGGCAGGGCCAGCCTACAATGCAGTGTGCTCTCCAGTTCCTAATGTCTCCACAAGACCTTTCCACCAGCAGGTGTTACTGAACAAGAGAAAACAGCTGTTTGCGGTACCGGGGGCTCCTTCACGCTCCAAGAACTTGCCATAGGAAACCTTGCCATAGGACGTGCTGACACCTGAGAACAGGCCAAGGCAGGCATCAGGCTTCCCTGGGGCTGCCCGGGGGACACCAGAGCCTCCACGAGCTGCTAGCATGGGCAAGATGCTTGTAAGACAGGCCCACCTCTGGGGAGCAAAGGCTGCCTGCTGGAGTCTGCAGAAATTCCTCCTTCTCATGGTAGGAAACAGCCAAGAACACTGAGTCTCCATTTGGATAAACTGGAAGCAGTGCACTTAAAGATAGCTTTGAAAAGCCAGGCCCAAGTATTTCAATGGCAACTTTTTTCCTGGGGTGCTGGAAAAAGCACAGCTGCACTCAGAAACCAGGCATTTCAGATTTAGGTGCTAAACAGGAAACTTAAAAGCCTGAACATTATTGGGGCAGGGAGAGAGGCTGAGAGAGGTTTCAGAAAGCATTTATGTGCTTAAAGATTGGAAAATGCTACTCATCTGGGACATGCAATTTTTGGGGAAATCCAGATTTAGTTATCTTGCTTCTACTAAGTTTGAAGATGTTATTCTGACTATTTTGGGGTGGGGTTTTTTTTTAGAATAAGGTTGCGTCTTCTATAAGAACTTAAATTATCTATGTGCCTAATTTGTTTTGATTATCTGCATTATGCTATGAAAAATGGATTACATATTCAAAACTCTCCAGAGGGGCTGCAGAGTTTTATGACGGTACAACTGATATGATGCTGCGAAGGCCAGCTGGTTTCCACAATAAAAGATGATCTGAGATGAAAACAATATTAGTTTTCCTGATCTCATGCCTATTTTGAAATAATTATTAAAAGGCAGCTCCAACACTGTGTTAGAAAAGAGGATGGATGGGTACCAAAGACATTTTCCTGCCTTTATGAAGGCCTGTTAATAAAAGGAGAATTTTAAAAAGTGAAATACACTACAAGCTAAATAATATCTTCCCACCCAAAAAAAAGTGTTTCAAACTTACAGACAAGCACTGGGGTGAGGTTGGCTTTATATGTGGATGTCATAATGGTACAAAAGAAATGCTATACAGGGTGGGTGACCCATAGGTTCAGCAGGCCATTCCTTGAATGGGATTAAAAATTGAAATGGAATTGAAGAAGATACAAGAAACAAAAAGGGCAACAGGGGGTAGAAATGCCGTAAGTGAGGGTAGCAAAGCAATAAGAACAGACCATTGGTAACCTGTGCACTGTTGACAGCAGCAGGGACAGAGGACTAAAATCCTCACCTGGGGCATAATGGTCCATATCTGTCATGCAGAACTTGAGTGGTAGGGATGAGGAGTTAGGCCAATAATAATTACAATGAGGTTTAAGACAACAAAAAGCCTTTGGACAGGTGAGGTACAAGGGTGGGCAGTGTGGGGTGTGTCCATCCATGGCTGCAGCCCCTTTCTCCAGCCCGTGTCGGGAGGGTGAGTGGGTGCTGTGTGCCCCCAGTCACAGCCCTAGGTTGCACAGACACAGCCAACATGCCCAGATGGTCAGTGAAAGCCTTCATTGAGTCACTAACCCAGGAGAGAGAAGGTTAATGTGTGTTTGCATTCCGTCTCCCAGCATTTTTCATCCCATTTTAGGTAATTTCTAGCCATGAATGTTCAACTAATTAAGAGAAAACAGACCTGATTTGAATTCCCAAGCTGAGACTACAGCCTTGTCAGATTTCTTCGTCTGTCGGTAATTTCTGTTTTCTTCTGGGTTTTTTTATTCCTTTATCTGGTTTGAGCTGCCTGGAGGAGGGAAAACAAGCCCACTTGGAGGCGATTTCTGAGGTATTGCCTCTAATAGTCCAGATTCAAGTCTGTTTATTTACACTAAAATGCACCTGATCTTGTTAAAAAGGCTCACACGTGCAGCAGATAAAATCCTAACTAAAGACCTTAACTCTTTGGAAGTTTATCTACTGTGGTGTTGAATTTACTGTTTAGTGTCTGAGGTGTGATGCCAATGATGGATTCAGGTTGTAATCTCAGCACGGGGGGTGCAGCTGAGGTTTTGTCTGTATGTAAATTGCTGACAGTGCTAATGGCCATCAGCAAGGAACAAATAATCCTACTCAAAATGCCAGCGCCAGTTTCCTGTCTTTATCACAATCCATTCT
>VYXC01011222.1:239609-367388 GCA_013397175.1 Platysteira castanea | reverse complement strand
TTTTTTATTAAAATTTTTTTAAAAAAAAAAAAAAAAAAAAAAAAAAAAAAAAAAAAGGTAATACGAAGTTATTCCACTTGAATAGGAATTTTAGGCACCAGAAAAATAATTTCTGCATAGAGTTGAATTCCAGAAGTACTGGCCATGTGGTGAGATACGCAGCTGGACAGATTTTTGTCTCACAGCACTCACCCTGCTCACTAGCTGGGAATGCTTAAATCCTTGCCCATCACTAACACTCTCCAGCTTGTGTCACTGATCTGTTGTAATACAAAGGCTCACCGTCTCTCTTCATGGTCCATCAAATTTGAAGGTTCCACACTGATACTGCTGGAAAAATAACACCCTGCACTAATCCTGATCACTTAGGGAAGGTTGCTCTCTGGGAGAGAGACTATTGGCATTGGTATTATGCAACTAAGTAAACCCAACTGCTGTCATTAAGTTGGTAATATTTACAATAAATAATAGTCTCCAACAAAAAATAATATGTCCAGGATTTGCTACATCTTACTATATTTTCTATGCAATGTTCACAAAAGATTGCCTGCTTCAGGTAACTAATAGTGATTTACTGAAAATTGGTTGAAAAGGTTGTGTTTTATGGCAACACTCTGAGTTGCAGTGATCTGATTTCTCTGTGTGCATTTCAGCACTGCAGTGGCAGCTGAAGGATAGACTGAATTCTTAGGTGGCGGTTTTGGTATCAGCAGCAAGGCAGAATTTATTGCCTGCTGTCATCCATTAAACCATACACATTTAAATAATAGAAAGTACCTGAAGATGATTAGCAGAGTAAATAACCTAAAGTAATGCAGTTAAAATAGTTCTGCAGTAGCTCTACAGCATGTCAGTGTCACTGAGGAGAGTGTTATGAAAAGGAGTGGAGTTAATGAAACGCCACTTCACTGTCAAGTGCTGCAGCACCCCAAGTGGAGGCCTTGTCAGCACAAACTGTGGTGGTGGTGAAAGGCGAAACAGATGGAATGGCACTGGCAAACAGGACCTAACTCTGACTGTGATCTGTGACACCAGGCAAGGTTAGATGCCACTGCAGGTTCTCGTGGTGGCAAAGCACCCCAGGTGACTCTCAAAGCCCCATTTAGCACCATCGGTGACCATTAAAAAGGGCTAAGCATGGGGAAAGAGTCATCCATGTCTGCGGTGGGCTTCCCTCTCTCTGGCAGCGTTTTTGGCCAGGATTTCTGGCCATATGGGCCCCATGGAATCCCATAGGCTCCTGTCTGCAAATCTGGCAGTATCATTTTATTTTATACTATTTGCATTGGCTACTTTGTGAAATAAAGTCCATGAAATCATGTTTCTGGGTTTATGCTGTCAGTGAAATACTGAATAATGACACAAACGTCTTCCTGTGTAATAACCTCAGGTTTCTCCAACCCAGCAGACAGTGACTTCTGCTCAAAGCTGACTTGCTTGTCTGGCAGGTAGCAGAAAACTCGCAGTGTGGTAAAGAATTATTTCAGTGCTACCCCCAAGGGACTCTCTGAAACTCAGGGAAAACAACACAACCAGACCTTTGAAGATGCTGGACCATGTTACCACAGCTCCCAGGAAGGGCTCAAAAACCTCTCAAGGAATCTCCCTGTTTAAGCATCTAAAAATATTTCAACAGTCTGTCCTCTTCTCTTTCAGAATAAAACCCTCCATCAACTAATTTTTGGGTACTTATGAAATGTGCACCACATTCCATCAGGGAGCTGACACAACCTTATTTTTAGCATGAGAAAATTATTTATACTAACCCAGTGTGGTGTAGCACCAGCAAGGAGAAGGATGAGTTCTGCAGGCTGGGAAGGAACCTTCCTGAGCTGGCCTTGAGCAGATCGGTCATTCTACAGAACATTTAAACATTAAATTGTCACAAAATGCAACACTGGCTATGCTATGTAGCCACATTCCTTAGTGCAGAATGTTGTCACTTTAAGACATAAAATTACATAGTTTTGTGCTTACTGTTCTAGCTACAACATTGACAAGCATTATATTTTATCTCAAAAAGAAAGAACAAATGAGAGAAGTGCTCATAAATTATCCCATCAAATCAGGTAATGAGCAGCAGGAGACAAAGCAAAGAGTCTATTTTATGTACAGTGAAGGAAAAGCTAGAATTCCCATGGCCAGCCAAATGCCATTGATGATGAATGCAGGTAATTCTGGGGCAGGTACCCACAAACCAGGCACAGGAGTTAAAAGGGGATTCCAAGATAATTAATGTAGTGTTTCATTTCTGCCTTTTATCACTTTTCTTTACCTTTCAGTCTTTAAAATTTTTTTTAAATTTTGTTTTATTGAGCATTTCTGCTCTTCCTATGCCTTGATGGACTGCTGAGAGTGTGAAAAGTGACCAACTTGAAAAACACATCATTTCAGTAAATTATGCACATATATTCTGTAAAGGGTCTGGGGACTTCCTGCTCACTGTAAATAGCATTTCTTGCTTTATTTCTGCAAAGCTTTGCTATGCCTAGAAACAGGAATGCTTTTGTTGTACAACAGCAAAGTCACTCCTTGCGAAGATGTTTGGAAACAGTAATATTAAACTACAAACCAAAAAACATGTTGCCTTCCTATTTTAATGAGAGCTTCATTTTTCTTACCTTGCCAAGCCTGGAAAAATGCTTTCAAAATTAAATGTCATTCCTGACGCCTAGAGATGTTCAGGTTGAGTTAGAGCCAGACCTAAGTGAATCATAAATTAAAATATTTACTTAGTTGTAGAATTAGAAGTAGAAATCTACAAAATCTTCCAAAATCATCAAAAGTGTTTCCAAAGAGAACATTAGACTATAGCAGTCAAAGGCAGAATATGGCCAGAGTGTATTTAAACAAAATGCAGAAAAAGCCATAGAGAAAAGATCAAAGCTTTCCTTGAAATAGACCTTGTTTGATAAATGCACAGCATGGTTATTTTGGCTTTAATTCATTGTGATGTTGAGATCTGAGTGGTTCAAATCTTAATGCAGATTTTCCACTGCTGTGTGTTTACAGAGTTATTCACACCTTTGAGAAGTATTTTCAGGGAGATGGCAAAGTGGTCCCAAATTCAAATGTTTTTGTTACTTCACCTACTCTGTTAGCAAATGCAAATATATGATCACAAATCACAGAATCACAGAATGGTTTGGGTTGGAAGGGACCTTAAAGATCAACTAGTTCCACGCCCCCCTGCCATATGCAAGGACACCTTTCACCAGACCAGGCTGCTCAGAGCCCCATCCAACCTGGCCTTGAACACTCCCAGGGATGGGGCAGCCACAGCTTCTCTGGGCAACCTGTTCCACCACCCTCACAGTAAACAATTGTTTCCTAGTATCAAATCTAAACCTACTCTGTTTCAGCTGAAAGCCATTCCCCCTTGTCCTATCACAAGGTGACCAGCACATGCGTGGCCTTCTCCGTGCTTTGCTGACAAGGCCCGGGTGGGAACACAATCCAGAGACCAACGTCCCATTCCCATCTCTGCTGCAGGTCCGGGTCAGGATCTTGGTGTGCTCAGGGTGCTGTGTGCATCTGCCCAGACAGGACAGGAACAAGTCAGCATCCTCCTCTGTGGAGGAGCAGAATGAACAGCAGCAGGAAATAAAACAGGAAGGAGACCAGAAGCAGCTGGGAACCCTCATCTTCGCTCGTGTGTTTTCACTGCACTGCCAACAAAAGCCTGGCCCCAAAAGAAGGCAGAGGTCTCCAATGACATGCAAAAACATTGATGTTTTCTGAAGGTAAAATCATTTCTAAAATCACCTGGAGCCCTGCAGAGGACACTGTTGGCACTGGCACACGGCATGGTGGCTCTGCAGGGGCTGCTGCCAGGCACCCCAGAGTTCCCCCCTCCGACTCCAAGAGGCTCCTTGGCTGTATAGACACGTTGGAGGCTTTCATCTCATATCTGTCCGTGCTTGGGCTGAAATGATTTTACAAATTTTGAAAGCCTCTGTATATCCTTTATCCACAAAAGAGGCTGCAAACTTCCTCAAGTCCAGCAAATCCATCTATTATTCCCCTCAATATTTTGCAGCACTCAGCTGGAGGCCCTGTCCCTGCTCTGCTGCACAGGCTGCTCAATGCCCCCAGTACCACGCAGCTTCTTGACACTGCCCTGCGCAGCAACACAAATCCATGGGTTATACTTGAAAGACATAAATCTAGAGAGAAAAGAGACATTATTGAACACCATGGGAGTGCAGTAGTTTTAACCCTCTGTTTTCACATCCCACATCTCCCAGGCTGCCCCGATTCTGGGGCAGCACTTGAGGAAGAACAGTCTTCAGCAGCTGCAAAGCATCAGAGGATACGGAGCTACCAGGGCTGTTTCCCCTTTCTGTTTTATGGAGGGATACATAGCTGTGCAGTGAGAAAGCAGGACATTCATCCAGCTACTTTTGTGGAAGAATGAAGACAGCCCTCAGACAAACACTGTAACATCCAAATACTAGCAACTACCACATCACCACTGCTCGGGCATGTCTCCGAAATACTGGTTTAATACTGATGTTTCAGAAGAGAAGCTGAGGGTCTTTCTGTCACAGAAACAACGTTTTTCAGAAGCACACAGCATCCAGAAATATGCACTGGAACACACAAGGGGGCTCCCCAGTGCTGCTGGGCTAGGCTGGAGGGTGCCCAGGCTCTGCTGAATTATGTATAACACAATAAATTCATCAGGTTCAAGGCAGTGCTCCAAAGCCCCAGGTGAGATCCAGAGCCAGTGCACCACACATAATGCATGCCAAGAGCTAGGTAGCTCCTACCCTGGATGCTGCCAGATTAGGTAGCAGTGGAAGCATCACTGTCCTTGACCAGCCCCCCAGGAACCATGACAGGAAGAAGGGGATGGCAAACTCTATTTTCCTATGTGGAAAATCAAAGCAGAATGAGTTACTGAGGCTTATAGGGGAGAAATCTGTGAAAGAGCTCAAAATCACCACCCCATCTCTGAACTCTCCATTCTGAGACTGAAGCAGACAGCCACAGGGTCTGTCACACAAGCACACAGGGACAGAAACCACAAATCTGTGTACAGTGCTGCCATTTGGTTTGATACAACACTTCACTCCTTTTCAGAAACTGAATTTCCTAGGAAGAAATTAGCTATTGAACAGAGAGAAAGGATGATGTTTCCTCCAATACCTTCTGGAATCTGGAGAACACATTCTTTTTCCTTTTTTTTTTTTAATTACCCTGTCATTGTAGCTCCTTGAAGACTTACTGCTACATGTTTGAAAATCAAGAACTGATCCTTAGACCAGACTCAAATATCTTGTTTGTGCAAGACTGTGAATTACATTGGCCGAATTCCCTCTTTCTGATATCATTCAGCTGACTTAGAGAGAGTTACTCACACTTTATAGCAACATGAATGAGCGGAGATTCAGGTTCAATGCTTCATTTTCCACCCACATCAGAAGTCAACTACCAGCTTTATTCCCTGATCCTGCTGAAAGGGCTGATGATGGTGGTACACAAACAAAGGCGCCTTGACATGCAAAGAGTTGGATATGTTGTTGCTAAACAAACACAGCCATGTTAACTTCAGCCTCATTAAATATACAAGACAAACATTCATCCTGGGATCCCAGACAGGCAATTGGTAATAAAGGATGTGTTCTAAGCATCAAAAACCACACAAAACACTCCAAAATAAACAGGAAAAAAACCCCACTGTAAATCCATGGTAGGTAAACACTCAAAATTATAAACTTTAAAAAGGAAAACATCTTTTCTATGTCCTGTCTAGCATGTCTTGAATCTTGGATAAAAAGATTTAACATTCTTTTTACTCTATCCACTTTTAATAGCAAAATCCAGGTGCAGATGTGGGCTTGATTCCAATGCCAAGACCCCTGCGCTTCTCAATAAAGAGTTTAATCCAGAGAAGCAGAGCCCTAAGATACCAGCACTAGAGATTCAGAATCCTAATTCATTTTCTCTTGGTCAGTTGTCACAGAGATTCCCTCAGTTGAGCTTTTGCTAATATGGTTTAAAAAATATTAAATCTAGTAAACTGTGTGTCGCTGTTGAGTTCGGGGACAGCAAGAAAGTGGCATAAAAACTCCAGGACGGAAAAGCCATTTATTAAGAAAAAATGCCCCTTATATAACCAGGGTCGCTAGAGTAGGACATAGTAATTGGTTCTTTTGATGAATGCCTCTTGTAACCATTGGTCAGTTATAACAATGCCTAAGAATAACAAGTTGAAACAACAAAGTGCAAAAACGCCACCTGCACAATATAGTTTACAAAAACTCATGAGATGGTTTACAAAACTGCTCTCAGTTCTGAGCTCCATGCTGCGAGAAAATAACTCTCTCTCTCACAAACAGGGCCAAGAGCTAGAAAATTTCTCTCTGATCGAGCTTGTCAGTGTCCACAACTGTGGATAATTCAGTTGCAATTCCTGGTGAAATAATTAATATTTATATAACAAAATAGAATATAACCAACCAGAATGATTCTGCTNATGATTCTGCTTTCTTCCCCCCCCCCTCCCCCCCCCCTTCATCCCTTCCCATGAAATTGTTCTATCATTAATAAAGGGATAACCATAAATGTATGGGAACACCACTGGCTGCGCCTGTCTCATCATACACTGGTGTTTAGGGACATAAAGCAGAAGCAGATGTTCTCACCCTGCCAGCAAATCCACAGGGAGACATCACACAGGGACCATTCCACCACAGGAGGAGAAACAGTTCTGTGTGGCTTATGAAGATGAGCAGTTNTCTCTGATCGAGCTTGTCAGTGTCCACAACTGTGGATAATTCAGTTGCAATTCCTGGTGAAATAATTAATATTTATATAACAAAATAGAATATAACCANGGCCTTGAACACTTCCTGGGATAAACTAGTGACATGATTTTACAGGAAGCAAGTGTAAGCCATGCTCCCCTTGGCCTGGAAGGAGTAATTGGCAGAGAAGCCACTGATTACTGCACACGCAGCAGCCTCAGCCCTCCCGCCGTGCCACACCGGGGCCACGCCGCCAGGCTACTCAGGGTCTAAGGTAAGCACTAGCAAAATGGCCTCAGTGCAACAAGCAGTGAAGGCACCAAGAAATTCAGCAGCCCAAGATGAGGAAAAGCTAACTGGCACATTAACCATTGTAGCTGGCAGGAGGTCTGGGGCTTTTATAGCCAAATTCTAAGCACAGGAAGAAACAGCCTTTCCTGGGTGGCTGTGCAAGCTTTAGCGTTCAGAAAACATATAACCACGCAGAGGCAATTATATGTCGGTGCTTTATTGTAGCGTGCGGGGGCACGGGGGCATCAGCCCAAATCATGTGCCCACCAGACGTATGGAAGCTGATGGTTTTATAGTTTTAACATTACGCATATTCATGATACATGCTAATTACGAACTCCCCTGATTACCAGGCCCCCCTTACCACAAAATCATACCCGTTTCCCCCTCCCTGATTCATCGCCCGGTCCCCAGTTATATTTGATTTGCCCAAAACAATTTCTTTAATTATTACCCAACTCTAAAGTCACACTTGATTCGCTCAGCACAATATCATGGCCACAGTGAGCTAATGTTTCATTTGCCTAAAGTTTCACTTGGTTCACTTAAGACAATGATCTGGTCACAGTAAGCTTGATGTTCAGTTTCTGGTTCTAAGACCAGGTTGTACTTGTTCTTAAACACCCCTCCCCCCCCTTTTTAACTACTCGTCTTTAGCTCAGAGAATCATTTTAACCCTATACTATCAAGGTGGAGACCAGAAGGACAAACTTCCAAACTAAACCTAAGGTACAGTTCACATCCAAAAGAGCACCTTCAGGAAATTCCACCAGGCATTGCATCCAAGCAAGCTCCCAGCCCCACNGTTGTACTTGTTCTTAAACACCCCCCCGCTTTTAGCTCAGAGAATCATTTTAACCCTATACTATCACAAGAGGCTGTCCCAAAGTGATGAACACGTCTGAAGTCCCTATAGGTCGTGTCTCTCACCCATTTGGGGCTAGCAGCAGCTGCCTGCATTTATGAGGGTCAAAGCAGGGTGCCAGGGCAAGCAGGATCTGGCCATGTGCTCAGCACACCCGGAGCAGCTCCTGTGTCCTGGACCCACCCACAGTGATATCAACGTTTTCCAAAGCCCTTTGTTTCTAGGAGCACAGACCACACACTGATTGCATTTCCTTCTGGTTTAGGGTGAAATTCTGATTGAGAAAAGCACTGACAGGAACCCAGATAATGCATCACAAATTCAATATATTCAATACAAATGAACAAACACCAGAATTTATGGCCTCCTGCCACAATATCACTTTTGTAATATGATGACACCATACCAAGCTATTTCCTCCTGGTTCAAGAGCCAAATGCTATTTGCTGAAAGCCAGTTCAGTTTGTCTGAACTTAATAAAATACCCTTCTGCAACAAAGCATAAGGATTTTCTTCTGAAAGAAATTAATAAACATTTGACAACTTAAACAAACTGAACCCTGCTGAAACCCTCTGAGGCTCAAACATATTGCTTTTTTTTCTTCCCCCCAAATCACAGATTTTAATAAATGGCAGGAGTAGACCATGTTATACAAGGGATTGTTATTAAGTAGATTTGGGAAAATACTAAATGTCCAGTGTCTGCCTGCTCACTAAAACGGTTCCTTTGCATTGAGGGGTTTCACTGATACCATTTTCACTCTCATTTAAAGATACCTGAGACAAAATGAGTTCCAGTGAAGGCACAAGCACTGATAGTTACTATATGGTATTCCAAGCCATGAGCAAAGCAAGAACAAGAGATTTTATGCACAGGATGCCTCCAGAGCTGGAAGAAACAGCTGAGACAGGGGCAATCCCACAGCCCATGGCTGCAGCCATTCTCTGCCATGGGGGTTTGGATCTTCAGATGATCTTCATTTTAAAACGTTCAGCTCTTGAATTTGCTCCATCCTCTGCTCTCTACCTTCCTCAGAAGGCTGAAGAGAGAGTTTTTTCAAAGATCAAGAGACTACCAATAGTGTCATAATTAATTTGGCAATTATATTAAAACTATTGCAATGTGGTTTTAAAAGAAGATTTTTGTAACAGTTTTCTGTGTGAAAACAGAGGCAATAGCCAAGCAAAAGGCCATTATTATACAAGCTCATTTCCACTACTGCAGCAAAGAAGCTTAGCAGAAGAGATCACCTTCTTCTTATTTATGTACAGTAAATGACAGTCAAAAATAATAATTATTAAAAAATTTTAAAAGCCCATTACACAACTAATTTCAGCAATGATGCTGAGCTGTGAGGTTTTTTGAATAACGCAGTCTTTCACAAAGACGAGTTTTAACCCAGCCTCATGTAAATGCTGAGCGCTTTTTTAATGACCATAGTAGTGGGGCAGCCCCTGAGTGAGGTGATGCCTGAGTGCAGTTGGGCTACCCAGGAGTTACTCTAATCACTTAGAAAAATGCCTTTGAGACTTCCTTTTCCCAAAAAGAATGGTACCTCTATGGACCATGAACTTCCCTTCTTTCCCTGTCAAAGGGAAGAATTATTCTGTTGGTGACAGAAATAAAGTTTTCAGATTAGTGAGACAATTATACACAAGGAGAAAATAATTCATTTTGAGGTTTTACTTAAGAGACAAAACCCATTAAAATACAGTCTTTTCCCCACTGATGTCTGCAGCCCTTTGCCGGAACTTTCAATGTCAGCAGGGCTGTGCCTCTCTTTCTTGTAAGGAAGGACTCACTGTGATGATTACAGATGGAAAGACTGAATAATACATGCTGCTGAGAAAGTCCCGTGACTGGGAAAAATTCCTCACATCTCCTGCTGCTGCTTTCCCCATCATCATCAGGGCTATTTGATGCCGCGGTGGCGCTCGCAGGGCGGCCGGTGCCGCAGGGACCGGCGCTGCTGCTCCCAGCGCCAGGGCCAGAGCTGTAATTGGAAAGAGAAGAGGAGGTTAACACAAACACATCAGAATGGAGGGCTAAAGGCAGCAAGAGACAAACCCTTGCGGTGATGGAGTTATGACAGCTTGGCTCTTTCCCGGTTGTAATTTCCTGCATATAGGGGCAGTACATGTATGTGTTCCAGTTAAAACCGCTGTTGTGGTCTTTATGCCTTTCAAGATGAAAAAATAAACCTCAGAGTATCAGTATCTGAATCCAGGAATGCATTTTCCTCCTAATTGCACAAGATCTCCAAATCTGCAATTTGTCCTGAGACCATCTGTGTTTTCTTGGTCTCACCTAAGGATTCAGCAGCATTCAATATCATTGCACACTGAGCACCTCACCGTGTTCCATCTGGGCTCAGTGACAGCATCCCCCTGAATGCGAGGGGGAACTGGGATAGGCTCTCAAAGCAGTTGTGAATCTCTGTTAAGCTAACTTCCTTCTCTACAACATGGTATTTCACCAAGAGTTCTTTGTAGCAATCTAGTGCTCCAAAACATATCACCAGATGAGAATTATCAGCAAAATGCACTGAAGTGCAAGAACCAGCCCTTTAAGTTGCTTTGAGAGCTGGCAGGGAAGGAAAGTGAAGATGCAGATGAGTGAGTGTCTTGCCTGGCTCTCAGGGGCCAGAGGTGAAACCATGAGAAATCAGGTGCTAGGGGAATAAAAGAATGCACTGAAAATTCCACTGCCTCGACATGTGGGTGAGATGACTGAAATGTCTTCTCTTATTTTGATGTCACTTTTCTGGGCAACCGATGTTTATGTGTTTAGGAACAGAAGAGTCATAAGATATAAGACACTGTTTTTTCTCAGGCGGAAACAAGTCTAACCCACAACAGAAATCTTTCTCTGTATTTTCCCCAAAGTGACAAAGTGACTCCTCTCTTTTCATTAACAATATTGTACTTGTCAAGCAAAAGTCAAGTCAATAACTAATAGCTTCTTGAAACGTAAGATCTTGACATGTGAGGCCTTTGCTTTCAGTTGATGGAAACAGGCCATCATGAGAAAACTTGACTGTACCCTCCTGGTCTCACTCACCTCAGACACTGATGAAAGACAGCAGTCAGGGTGAGTGGGAGTTCTGTATGGCAGGCTGAGTCCCCGTGGTCTTGCAGGATAGAAGACAGTGTATTCTCACAAATTTCATTCACGCTTACCCGCTAGTAGCCAAAATTTACCACCAAGGCTTATGTAAAGGTTTGCTGCAAAAAATTAAAGGTACACATGAAAAAGGGTTAAAATGGTATTTGCCAGTTGCTACAGGTATTCCATTCCAGTGCTTCCTAACAAGAGCCACTTTCAGGCTTATCAAAATGGGAATAGAAATGGTTTCATCAGTGTGCTAGTGCTCCCTCAGTCACACTCTGACCTTGGGCAGGTAATTTATCTGCTGTGTGCATCAGTTTTTCCTTCTACAGAAAGGAGGAATTGAATTTTACCTTATAGGGGCATGCTGTGAAGCTGCAGGGTTTTAAGGCTGACAGGAGCAGACCTAATAAAGGGAGAAGATACAAGACCCTGAAACAGATCCAGCTCTTGGGTTAATTTCCCAGGACTCTGCCATTACAGTGCAAGGCTGAAATAATTTATTTTAAAAAATTTAAAAAATAACAATAGATACATCTTCATGAAAGTTAAACATGAGATTAGCTGCCTCTCAAAGTCATAACATTAAATTTAAGACTTCTAATTTACGAGAGCTTTCAGATCGAAGTGCTACACAGTAGCTCAAATGGAACAGAAATTAAAAGGCATTTATATCCAACTGCCTTCCTGCCAACCACTCCTGTGCAGACTGGGCTCCACTTCCAGTCAGCAGCTGCAGTGAACACAATGATTTTCTAACCTGCAACAAACTCTGCTCGGGAACCTCCCAGCAGCTGAGGAGGTCCCTGTGATATCACCTCCACACTGCCATTGCCACCCCAGCAGAGCTGCAGTCCCTGCCCCATTGTGGCATGTCCAGAGCACTCACATCCAGCAGGGATAACAACTGGGGACTGCCAGCACATAAAAACCCAACTGCATGGCTCTGGCCAGCCTGGTCTGTCTGCTCACTGATGGACAGATCAATGCACTCCCCACAGGAAAGGAGAGAGGCAAGAAATGTTAACTGGGCTCAATCCAGAGAGACCTTGCTCATGACAGCTGCTGATTTGGGTCCATACCTCCATCAGGAGCCCGTGCATATGTCCACTTTCCCATTCTGCAGCCAGGGAAACAAAATGACTCTGGGACATCTGTTAAACCGCTGCCCTCCTCACTGCTTTTCTGGAGGACTTTTTTTTTTTTGGTAGGTTTTATTTCTTATTTGGCTTCTTTAAAAAAAAAATAAATCATTAATTAAAGTAAAAATTACTAAATATCTTCTTTACTTTCTCTCTAAACACCAAGTAAGGTTCTCAAGACCACACTTTGAAAGGCAAGAGACCCTCAAGAAGGGTCCTGCAGGAGTGGGACACGTTGTCTGACAAGGGCAAAGGGCAGCCAAGGGCAGCTGCACGTGCCAGAGGGGATGTGGCTGCGGCACAGAGCAGCCAGAGGGACTGCACAGCTCTCCTGCTGCACTTCCTACAGGGAAGGCTCCTGCAGGGCCCTCCAGCAGCGGCTGTTGGGACGTGCAGAGCCACAAATCCGAGCTGTTTGCTGCTCCTCTTACCATCCCTCTCCTCTCGACTCTCCGGGTGACCAAGTGGATCCTCTGAAACACCTTGTCCCAAAAGATTCAATTATGGCATTTTCTCAAGCAGCATTGCTTGCTAGATATTATTTCTGTTAATTAGGCCTTTTGGCTGCTTGATATGCCAGAAAATTCACATTTTTCTACTCTTTTTCTCCTGCTTTTGAGTTGTTGTATTTATTCAAGATGAAAGCCAGATGTTATATTAATAAGAGAACTGCCTTTCCTAAAGGGAAACATTCATCAGGGCAGAAGCAGACGTTGTAGCTTTGCTGTGAATTATTTAAATTCCTCCTTTTTTTTTCCTTCTGAACAGGAAATCCAAGAAGATGTATTTGAAAGCAATAGTATTGTGACTGCAGAATAAAAGCTATTTACCCTAATCCCTTTAAAAGCTGGTAATAGGGATTTTAAAATACTGAAGTTTAAAAATGTTTAAATTTGAAGGAAAGACAAATATAGACCTATAATATTGGGGTAAAAAAAAGAATGTTTGGATAATTTACGTAGCAAATACTTTACAAATCCAACAAAAGATAATTACTATCAAACCAAAAAAAGCTGGACTTTTTATACCCAGTGGCAACTGTTTTTCCTACAGAGGCTCTTCTCCCAAAGCCAGGGTTTTAGCCAAAATGGACCTAAATGACAGTTTGCTTTATGCTGAAAAAAGACACATTCTACAGAACATCTCCTCTGATACTGTGCTGGATGGGTACACCGTGATTATCTTCTTAGGGAAGTTGGGATGGGAGGACTTGGGAACAAGTCATTTGTGCAAAGATCAACTTCCCCGTGGTACTGCCTAGGGGGGTTCTTGGGCTGTTTCTGACACCTGGGATTGGCAGTTGTGGAGCTGTGCTGGCTGTGACTCCTGCTCCAGTGCTGGAGGTAGGAAATGATCAGTCAGTGCCTATTTTTCCTCTCCTTCTCGAATTCTCTTCACAGTGCCTAGAATGACACCCATAGGAAGAACAGTGGAGAAGGAAAATGCAGTGTTTTCTTCGTATTAAAATTCAACAGCAAATAAAACCCCCACTTTTTCATGGAACAAAAAAAATAGACTTTGCAACAGACTGATGGCCAACATATTCCCTGGTGAGCTGGGGCAAGAGCAGCCTTATGCATTGCCCCACCCCTTGACCCTGCTGTTATGGGCATGTTGCTGACACTTACTTGTGATCTGCATCCTTTATAGTGCCAAACATGGCTTAGAAATCTAACTTTAGGAAGATAACTTTTAAAACAAAGATCCAGGCTTCTCACACATCCAAATGAACGCTTTAAAAACATCTGTCCCATGCATAAGCTATAATCTTTAATATTTAAATAAATTATGTATATATCAGATATTTCTAAAACCATATATTCATAAAAATAATCATAATCCTGAAATCTCACTTACCCAGTTTTGGAAAACTTGTTAAAGTAGTAATGAAATTATCTACTTGTATAGAATGTTATATCTTTATTATTAAATATTTCCATTATGCCATTTCTGGAATATTTTTAGAATTATTATAATCTGTTGTAATAAAAAGAAGAGTACTGGCATAGTTATTTGACAGAATGTGTTCCAGTTGAATGAGCTAATTAGCTTTTAATAATGAGATCCAGCCCATGGACTTACAAAGCAAGCTACTGGAGCCTAATGATTTCAAAAGCTATCACATTTACAAGTTAATGTAGTATAAATTATTCATGAGCATCTTTTAAATAAGTGTAATAAGTTATTTGCAGAGCTAGTGTTGCCTTAAAATGAGGTTCTTCTGAAAAGTGCCTTTAGAAACAGCTTTTTTGTGACCCTACATCCACCGTGGTTTTTGGTATTTTCCCGTGAAGTTGCAGAAGTTTGGAAGTTGAAGGTCATTCACCAGCTCAGATTTCCTTCAGCCCACGTCTCTGCTAAACCCTGACAGTCCCCATGGTTTAGGAGTGAGCAGAGGCATCAGAGGAACTCGGAGCAGTATTCAGCTTTTCTGAATCTCTCCCTTAATGGCAGATAGTTACTGCCCATGCCTCCCTCAATTCAGAAACAAATCCGGGGAAACTGCCCAATGTTGAAGCCAGGAGATCTGCACAAAAGCATCAGCAACATCCTCCTTTTTTGTCGCCCAGCCCTTTCTTTCATGGGCAGGTTCTGGCTGATCCAGCAGACTGAGATACCCTCCCCTGGGTGCAAAGCATCTGTGAAAAGTCAGTAATTTTACAAACTGAAGAAACTCTTTCCAGCCTAGGCTTTGTCACTCTCACCCTGAAAAAAAGGCAGAGTTTCAGTAGCAAAAGGTGAATCAAGTTTACAAAATATACAAAAAATGGGTCAGGAGGTGGTCCAGGAGATAGTCTACACATAATTAAGAGTTTTGAGCCTCAAGGAGGAGCACTAATTTAGAGGGAAGGAACTCTAGGGATCTGGGGACTAAGGGCAAGAGGAGGGAAAGGTTGGCTTGGTTTTAAGGTATTTTGGGTATTTATACTCTTTTGCCATGCTGCTATTGCCATGCTTGGCCTGGCTTAATGAATTCCAATTGCCAACTGAAACAGGACTTCGGGTGCAGCTGTTCAGGTCAGGGCTTCAGTTTGTATCCCCTGGGGATGCTTTTCTTCAGGGTTCAGAATAGTGAAACTGGTTCACCAAGAAATTGCTTTGATTTGTGAGAATGTTTGAAAGTCAAATCTTCCAGGGCACAATCATCTCTGTCAAACATCACTTTTTATGCAAAACAATCTCTCTTCTAGCAGGGATTTATATATATATATACGGGTCATAAATCTACAAGTTCCAATTTTAGATTAAGACCAACAAACACACTGTAAGATTAGGGCAGGAATGCTTTCCCTGTTTAATTGCCTGTCTGAGCTACATCTTGGCAACATTCTCTATGATTTGTTTGTTTTCTTATGGATGGTCCTCTAGACATTTTCTCCATTTTGTTATTTTGCTTACCAATAGGGGATCTTGGATGACTCAGAAACATCAATTCCTGTAAAACTTCAGACTTTCAGCACAATCTCTGCCATTCCATTCAGCTCTCATCATTTGGGATTGTTGTAGGTTTGATTTTACTGAGTTTTTGAGCCACAGCATGATCCCTTCAGGCCTCAGAAGGAACTATGTGGTCCTCCTCATATTTCTTATTTGATTAGCTACAATGGGTATTTTTAAAGAACAGAGGAAACAGTTTATTTCACAATTGCTCATTGAAATCCAGACAGTATTGTATTTTCTCTCAAAAAATTAACGCGGCAAGATTTATTTATCTTACCAGGAAATAGGATGAGGGAAGATACTTGATCTATGCTCCTCTTACTGGTTGCGTGGAGAAGACGTTCAGTACAAATTTGAAGGAGCAGAGGTTCATTAGGTGTATCAAACTTGAAAATCACAACTGTTTAATTATAAAAGTTCATTTGCACAACTGGAGGAGACAAGCTTGACTGGATTTCTGGCAAAGCGTGTGCCATTTACCTTGGGGATCAGCACAGGAACGTGGAGTCACTCCTCAAGGGATGCTAATTATTATCACCAGGCTCTCCAGCGTCCTGTATCCCTTCAAGCTGCAATTTAGCCCTGCTTCCTCCATCAGGAGTAGGTAGCAACCACAGCAGTCTGTGACAGAAAGGCAGCTATGTAGGCACAAATATCCATGTGCACGACTTGCCCCCCAACATACAAATGTTATAGAAGTCCAAAATGTCTCCCCACACAGAAAGGAAGTAAGAGCAAACATCAGCCCA
The DNA here is from genome assembly GCA_013397175.1 of Platysteira castanea. NCBI lineage: Eukaryota > Metazoa > Chordata > Aves > Passeriformes > Platysteira > Platysteira castanea. Next base: position 351,039 of record VYXC01011222.1, on the reverse strand, counting down.
CTCTTACTTAAGAAAATTATACTGTTTTTAAAAGGGGACAAAATGGCACATGGATCTGTGAAAGGATGTCTTCCACTTGGGTATCTTCCCTNTACAGAGGGAGAAGGCAGGGCAAACACTGCTCCACCTGGTTCCAACAGCTCACAAAGATGGTAACAGAATATACTTCAACCCAGGACACTCACCTCAAAGTTCATTCCCGAAGTTAAACCCCAGTTCTGTAGCAATAGCAAACAGAGCTGATGGGTCAGATGGTCTGCAGGAGGCTAAGAGGGATGACAGCAGTTAAAATACATCTCTGTATTTGTGGAAGAGGTATGAAAAGACATGCAATGCATACTCCTGAAAAAAACCAATATAGATAGTACTTCATGAACATTGTATCTGCTGTTAGCTGGGCTTTTAGAGGGCACCTCCATGAAGCTCTGGTTCGAAAAACAAGTTGATGTGATTCACTTGCAGGTTTCAGGGAAATCCTGTGTGCACAAGCTATGACAAGGTCCTTGAGGAAGAGACAAGGAGCACTGTAAGTATTTGGGCATGCTTGTCAAAGTAGTTCCCTTAAATATCCCAAAGACACATTAAAAAAAAAAAAAAAAAAAAAAGCACATTTGCGGACAATTCTGAGCTCTGTTTTTTCTTCTCCTTTAATTAGTAATTTATTAAACCTTTTAAAACCATTAGTGTTTGCCAAGCAGTTCCATCAAGCTGCATCCGTCAATGAGTCCATGAGTTTTCAGTCGAGTGAAGAACAAATGAGCAATGTCAACGAGACATTCAGCTAACAGGAACCAGGTGGGGGTTGACACAGTATTTTCAAGTCATGCATCATCATGTTGCATTCTTGAGCCTGGTGTGACTTCCTGGGAGCAGTGCCAACGTCAGGCAAATCATTATTTACAATTAATCACATCTTGAATATCACATACACTTAAATTTCTCTTGTCCTTGTTTCTTTTGAACTGCCTATGTCTTCTTTTGATTCTAACTGCAAGCTCTTTGGAACAAGGATTTCGAACAATTTACAGTGTTTGGAGAAAGGTTGGAGTCTCCAAAGATCCGCCACCAAAGCTGCACTAATCAGGAGACAAGTGCTGGCTTCATAGGCACGTGGAGCAGCACTTTCCTCTCCCCAGGGAGTAGTCTGTTGTTCCCAAGCTGTCACCCAGCCTAAGGCCACAGAGCGAATGAGGGATTCCTCATCCTACAGCGCAACTGTTAGGGATTCATTCCTAGAGCACAACTCAGCTCCCACCTGCCTTTCTGCTCTTCCCCAGCTGCTGCGTTTCTGCCCAAATTAAATCTCAGCCATTCGGGCAGTTTCTGGTGCCTTACCCTCACTATGGTGGCAGCCCTGACATGCAGAGCCCAAGCCCTCCTTCCAGCCCCTTTCCAAACCTCCTTTAGGTGCCTCAGTCTCCACTGCAACCCCTCAGGCAGACAGAGCCAGGACCTGAGCACAGTCTCCATCTCCCTTCTCCAGGATCGGGGCATGGCTTCATTTTGCAGATTCCAGCTGCATGATATCTGGAAGATGCAATTTTCTTATGTACTGAGCCATTAAAAAATTTCCCCAGCACTACATCTGATACAATCTTGCCTCAAAAACTCAATCTTGTAGCTCCTCCCTTTTCAGACCCCGTCAGTGGATCTCTGCATGACACGTACCTGTCACCAGCAAACCCAAACCCACTGCCTTGTCACTCACCACTTCCCAGCTCCAGGCAGACATCTTGCAGCTTCACAGGCAGAAACCTCTGTCATTTTCCCCCTTCACCTCTTTTGTTGATTTAACATCTTAGATAATTTTAAGAGCCTTTTGGACTGAAAGGCTTCCCGGGTGCCTGCACTATTACCCATTCACTGTGTTTACTCTGAGCATCCAAAACCATCAACAGACAAATTAGACTCTTAATTACTGCAACAGGAAAACGAGCTTTACTATTAAAAAAATCACAATGGGCTCTTGCTGGAATAAAGTTTAAGACGCATGCAGAGAAAGGAAAAGCACCAAATGGACACAGAATTATAGAATCATAAAATGGTTTGGGTTGGAAGACACTTTAAAAATCATCTAGTTCCAACCCCCCTGCCATGGGCAGGGACACCTTCCTCTAGACCAGGTTGTTCAGAGCTCCATCCAACCTGGCCTTGAACACTTCCCAACATGCTTTGGTATAATTTCCCTAATGTATCTCATCAAAGATGGACTGTTGATACATGTTTTCCTAATATAAAGCACCTCTTAAAAAATTTCTCCTTATCCCTCTTCCTAAAAGTGTTCAACAGTTTGCCATTTTGTAATTATTTTGTTATCGCCTGCATTTGTAGTTCATCGAATCTCTCATTAGTTGCTTATCCACCAGGAACTGGAGATGATTATCACTCTGCTGCTTTGAATTTATACTTTGATATGATAATTTGCTGTCTAGATTTTATCAATAAGAGCCAGAGGAAGCAGCCTGAACACCCTGGCTGTAATTTGATGAAGGATTTGTGGCCCTACTTGGCAGTTCTTTAACCATCGATCTGCCTCTGCAGGGACTTCGCCTAACGCCCCCTCCGTCACCAGTGAATTAGGTTGTGGTGCAGGGGGAGGGGTGATTATTTCAATACATTACTTCCAAGTCAGAGTGTCTAAACAGTGTCTACAGCCTGTATGGGAAGGGATGGTTATATTTACAGCTCTGAATGCACACTTCTCTTGGAATTTATTAAGTAGGTAAATAGCCTGAGTGGTAGTCTGAGCTTGTGTTTTGTGTCCAGTTGTAATTCAGTTGTAACTCCACTAAAAAGATTGTCAGCGACCTTTGCTAGTTCATTGTGTATATCTGAGGGAAGAAAAGGGAGCTTGTTTTTCACTACCATTTATTCAGTTGTTTATTTAATAAAAAGCTAATGCCAGACAGGCTTCCCTGCTAACACTAAAACTACATCTGAGCAGAAGAGTAGCACCAGTTTGCTGGTTGCCCAGTCTTTGAGAAGACAGCCACATTTATTTTCGCAGAAAACATGAGCAAAATTCAGCCATTCATCTGAACAAACGTTCACCCCAGGGTGATGGTCCCTTCAGATACTCTGGAGCTCATTTTGGTTTAGGAACAAAGGCAGCGTGGGGTGCCCCTCTGCACAGCTCATCCCTGCCAGCCCTGGCCTTGGGCACAACCCCCCGGTGACCCGGCACCGCTGCCAGAGAGACGTCGTGCCCCAGCCAGCACTGCAGTCACCGGGGCCGTGCTCTGGGCTCAGTGCAAGCCTAGACTAAAATAATTAAAGTCCCTTGTCAGCTGCACGAACAGAATGTCACTGTCACCAAAGCCAAATTCCCATAGTTTTACAGCTCCCAAAACAGGCTGCCAGCCTGCACCTGAGGCAACATTTCTGTGACCCTTCACCAACACTGACTAAACAAATTCAGAAGGAAGATGATGACAAAAACAGAAATTGGGACAACCATAAAATTCTGCCTGCTTGTATTTTTTAGAACAATTCTTGTTTGTAAAACTTCCCAGTTCTTGGACTCCTTGGCTCAGCAGCTGCTTGCCCGGTTGCATAGCAACTTTCTCTCTGCTTCTGCTTGCCAGAATCAAAGGGCCACATGTTGCATAAAATAATTAGAGTATTTCTTGGCTCAGAGGGACTGAAGCTCAAGCAGGCTGGCTGGCACCTTGCTGCCTGCACTGCTCTCTGACTCTAAGCTCCCACCTTGTCAATAAGTGATATTCACAGCACTGAAATCACAGACATATCATTTGCCATTTTTTTTAAGGGCACAGTATGGTCACTGGCCATCTCCTGCTCTGAAAATAGAGATGAAAGGGGTCTCTGTACAAGAAGAAGATTATCCAGCATGAAGTGGGAGCATCCTTGCAAGAAAACCTGGTTTTAGTACCATCTGGATTAGAAGACCCAACACTCTCTTGGTCTTCCCCAGAGAGATGTATGATGGCTATTTAATACTTCATGTTATAAATGCATATTATAATATTGGCTTTTTGCAAATAATTAAGTGACTGCTGTATAATGTTAAAGTAGCTTTTCTATAAAGATATAGGGTTTTTCTTTTTTGTAACAATAACTAATGCCTTTATTTCTGTAGTAAAATAGCTGCTATAGTTATGCTTGTGGTAACTGAACTGTCTGCTTGGTTGGATAACATCCAGTGAAGGTGAGATGAAGACTCCTGCTGCTGACCTGCAGCTATCAGCAAAAACCGTCTGTGAACATCATAGACCAAAGCCCAAGCTGGAGATGATAATAAAAACTGACCAAAACCACAGCCAAGAAATGCGCAGGCTCTAAAAAGGTGGACCCCAGGAGGGGCCATGCTAAACACTTCCTAGAAAATGTAAACTAGTTTGGGGGAAAAGTTTGAATATGTATAATTGTTTATGAATATGCATTAACAGTAAAGGTATGTAAAGGGTGTCTCTGAAATAACAGGCGTGCTCTTGGCTTGGAGCCAAGGGTACCCAGCGCTGTAACTTTTGCTTTATTGTTCCTGTCCCTTATTGTCCTTTTATTAAACTTTTAAATTCTCACAGGAGAGTGAACCTCGTTTTTCACATTCATAAAGATGCAAGACCTGAGTGGGAGCATCTCTGCGTGCCAGTGATGAAAGTGATGGCAGTCAGCTCTGGACACACAGTCAGAGCCATGAAACACACACCAGCCCTGGCTACAGCCTGGCATACCCACAGGCAACACCAGCCCATTGAAATATTACTGACAAAGCCTTCGTTTATTGGGTTGGCTTTAGGACAACACCAGTTGCATTTTAGCACGAGGCTGAAGCATAGTGAACTCTCAGGGTGCCTCACCAGCTTTTTGCAGGACTGTGCTCTGGGAGGTTGCTGAAGGGACACTGTTTTGGTGGCATTTCATGTATTTCTGCGTACCTGTGCATTTCCTCCGGGGCTGTACCCCAACAGAGAACATGGCCTTTCTGAAATAGAGACCCAAGCTGTGCCCCTCATCACTGCTCTGTTTTATGCTTTGTCCATAAAATCAGTAAGGGCAGGCAATTATCCCAATTTTTTTCCAGCTGCCACAAGCACAGCCATATTTAGGAGCAGTCCAACTTTCAATAGAAAAAAAACCCTAAAAAATCACTCTAAAAAGAGATGGTTTACAGGATCTTTAGGGCAAAAACCTGTTCAAGCTTAAAATGTCGAATGACTGCCTTTGATGGAAATATGCAGATACACATATACCAGGATCCAGCCTTGCTCTCTTGTATTCCTGCTGTTACTGGGAAATGGGTCCTTGGATTTAACACAGTCCTTTAACTGACCCTAAAACTTCCCCCCGTATTTTTTTTTTTTTTACATCTCATAATTTGTAGACCACAATGTCAGCAGGAAAGAAGTCACAGTGAACAGTCGTTCCATCCCTGTGCAGCAGCTCTGAATCATGTGGGCAATCCAGCATGGTCCTTGCTGTGCTTTTGGGCTGGGCCACCCATCAGCAGTGCCAGGGTTTGCTGACAAGCAACAGAAAAAGGCTCTGCCCTGGCAAGCAACCAGAAGAGCTCACAGCAGCCACGGTCAGTGCCCACCACGCCGTGTGGGGTCGGCTGGCAAACACGGCCTCCTGAGCTGTGGACATGAGCAACACACAAAACCTCAGTGGCTCAGGGAAAGCTGCTCAATGGATCGGCCAAAGTGCCCAGCAAGCAGCTTCTGAGCATCCTGCTGCTCCCTGACAGCTGAGACAGAATTGTCTCCTTTGTTCCTCTTTCCAAAACCCCACACTCCTTACTTCCTCTCTGTGAGTCCAAACTGGTGGCTCAGATGTAAACCATGGGAGGAGAATCAGCCCTATCTTGCAACTACCCATATCCTCTGGGGCAGGTCCTGGACCAGCTTCAGAGGAGTCACACTTTATCTACATCATCCTGAAGGAAAGGAGAAAATCTGGCTATTTTCATCATCCATCCCTTTTCCTAGCACATAAAAAGCAGCTTACCTTGCTGAAAATACGTTGAAATCTCAGATTTAAAAGACCAAGGAACTTCCAAAGATAAGACCAGTGCTGGATTTGATCTGAAATGTGCAATGAAGAAAAAAAGGGCAGAAGCTCAGATCTTTCTTCTTAGCCTCTGTACAACACAAAAATACACATTTTTGAAGATTCTGTTTGCATTAGTTTCATCCTAGTTCTGATGCCTTTTCCCCTTAATCACCACAACAAATTCCAGTGAAAAAATGCTCTCAATTTCCCCAAACCCATAAACATATCTTCAACCCTCTAAAGATTAAATTTGATGAGGGTAAGGGTAGAGACTGGTCACTTAGTCAGCTTACAGAAGGGCCAAACTTCCACCAGGAAAAGTCCAGCTGTGTCTGGACCTAGAACGACTAAGAGCACTAATTTGGGATGCTAATTGATCTGCAGGCAGGTACCTCCCCAACTCCTCTAATTTCTAAACAATGTCTGGAGACCAAGGTGTATGTTTGTGCAGGGCATCAGAAATATGCAAATTATTTATATATGTGTGAAGATAAATACATGTGCTAATGAGCAAATACTGGTTTTAGGGAGAATGAGGTATCTAAACATTTTTTAAGATTTCCTCAGCTGCAGGAAGTAGTAATAATGCGCTCCAAATATTTAGCAGTGCATAAAATGCTGGGTCCTGATCATCCTAAAGTTACAGAGATTATTAGAGATTACCTCAGAAAGGGTTTGTTTTATTAAAAGCCAATATACTCCACAAGATTCTTTCCACCCACATTTCTTCCCAGCTATCTGATACCTGTAGAGTGTAAGTGCACACACAGAGTGGGCAGGAGGCTGGCTGCAGCTTCTTGAGAGCTCAGCATTTAGGTGAAACATTTCTAAAATTCTTCAGTCATCTTTCCAAATTAAAAATACAATTATCTTTCCTCTCACTATAAAGCTTCCCCTCCCAAAGAATGTCTTGGTGCCCAAGTGCCGATGTGCCCATGCCCATGGCTGCAGAGTGACCTGCCATGCCCATGTGCTCCCAGCTTCCCAGGCCCTCCAGCCCCCTCTGGGTGCAAGAGCTCTTCGAAAGAGGAGCACAGTCACAGTCTGCTCTCATTCACTGTCCTGGAGGGTGCCAAAACTGCGTGCCGTCTGATGGGGACTTACACGCAGCCAGGATGCTTCACTCATGTTGTGATTTTACCTTAAATCCCCCTTACTTCCTGCAAATGCCAGCCTGAAGGGTGTGCTGCAGCTCCTGCTGGTCTGGCCAGTGATGCCCAGAGCAGCCGACAGCAGACACAGGTGAGGAGACACTCAGCTTAAAGAATCCTGAATTTTGGCTCTTCCACTGGGATAAAAACCACTGAGCAATTTGTTGTTCAGGTAAGCAACTCTTCTGTTCACACAGTCCATCTGAGGAAGAAAAGGGGTCGTTATTCTGAGAAAAAAACACTTCATTTTCTGTCTCATCCTCCCCCTAGCCTCACACTGACACAGAGCTGCCGGGTTATGGCTGCTCAGCATCCACAGCCGTGCTCTGGGCACATGCTGGGGCTCTGGGCAATGAGTTGAGGCCCACTCCTGCTGCTGCCTATTTGCAGCCTAAACACCCCTCAGGGAGCAGCCCAGACCCACCACCCAGCTTTGCCATTCACACACGCAGAGTGGCTAAGTGGGGAGGATCACCTTCGTGCTGCTGAGGCCACCCAGTGCCATGGGCAGCTCCGAGGGCTTTCGTGTCCCTGCCTGACTCCGAGCTCCCAGGCTGTGTGGGATCCCTCATCAGGAATGAAGCACTGCCTGAGCAATATAATTTCCCTCCTTCTCTCTTCTTTAATGAATGCAACAATGACAGCACAGTTATGATAAAAGGTTCCCTCTGGCAACAGAATCATAAAATAAGAATGTGATAGATCCTCCGTCTGCTCAGAGCTGTATATTGGCTCTGGCATTTTTATTTTTTAAAAACTTAACTCAGAAGTACATGAACTTGGGCAAAAGCTTTTGGAAGCTGGTTTAGTGATCATGAATAGGATTTGGTCCCATGAAAAGTTTGTTGCAGCTCCTCCTACTTAGAGTTGTAGAAATAGACATGGAAATAGCCATAGAAAAACCACAGATGCTGAGGATTCTTCCTAAAAACCTCCCCTTGGTGACAAATATTGTTGTCTTTCAGGTTTTTTTACATTGCCTTTAGAAAATCAAGCAGTCCTAAGTTCAGAATGTCAAACCTAAGGCTGTTTTGACAACTTATACCATTGAATGGCAGACACATTGATTACAGACATACTTGGTGATATTAGCACCAAACATAAGTGTTTGAACATCACCTCAATGCTTCAAGAGAAAATCCCTCCTTAAAATCTCTATGACAATGGGAAATGAGGAGCCTTTTATCCTCCACGTGGAGTCCTCTGTGGTGGCAGCTTTTGGCACACTGGCAAGTCCAGCTGAGGTCATGGAGCCTTTGGCTGTTCCCAGCTCTGAGGATGCTGTGAGCTGCTCCTGAGAACACATTGTGGAGAGGGTGCAGGTAAGCATTATCACCTGTCCATCATATCCTTTTAGACTTTTTAAAGCCAAAGGCCTTCCAGGAGAATATAAGAATAGCTGGACTCCTGGTTTGTCTAGTCTTGGTGTTTTCTCCACCAGCTAGATCCTTTCAGCAAGAAATGTCTCATCTCTGGCTTCCATCCAGTTGTGTGAAACCTAATCAAAGCCATCAGTATTATCTCAGTCCCTGAACGGGAAGTGAAAACCACTCCACCTACAGGCCTCAGCAAGTTAGGATTTGCAAATAGGTCTTTCTTTTCTTTAGGACTGTGAAAAAAGCCCCATTTACCAACAACAAACCTGGGCACACCTGAGAAGCTCATCCCAAAGGCAATACTTGAGCCCTGGTCCTAACTGATGGAAATAATGAATATGTGATATACTGGTAAATCTTGTCTATGGTGCAGTAAATCTGTCTAAAATTTTGTAGGAGTTCCCATACAGTGAACTATTTGGCAATAAATTCTTTCAAGTCATAGAAGCAGGCCAAAGCAATGAAGATGCTGTCACTGAAATGTAGAGAAAAAACTAATTTCCAGCAAGTACAAATTTTATAAAAATATATATGCATAGTGTATATAAAATACATATGAAGTATATATAGATATAAAATCTCATTACAGGGTATGCTAGGCATGTAGGTTTATGTGTAGAGTACACATGCTACACAACTACAAAAATGTTACACTGTGGTTTGTTGCTTTTAGCAAGTCTGCTCTTAAAACTGCAGTTCTTAACCTTGAGTATCCATGTTTTGAATTGTAATGCTTATAGCAGGTTTTTTATATGGTAGTTTTCTCACAGTATCTGTATGTTTAACATATCTATGAAAACATATATTCTTCCATTGTTATTGAAAATGGATATTTTTTCACTAGTTGGCAAGAGGTATTTATCTGAAATATATTAATTTAATTAGTTTGGCAATTATTTGTGATTTTGCACTCTGACAGAATATGTAATCTGCATAAATAAATATTAAACCTCTGTCAACTTGGCTGACAAAAGTATTCTCCCTTTTTTAGTCTTAAACTGCGGCATTTGCATTAAAATGGACAAGCTTGATAAAAACAAGCCACAAAGAGATAAAATTACCTTGGAAAGGAAATAAGGAATTCACTTAAGCAATTTCTTTGTGTCCAAAACACTCTTTGTAGGGTCATGTGTCAGTTTGGCAGAGTGGGTTGCTGGTGTGTGCAGGAGAGTTCGACAAGCGCAGAGGTACCAGAGAGAAAGATCCTGATTCTCAGTATCACAGAAGCATTGCCGTGTCATACCTGTTAAGCAAACAAATAGACTTGTAGTGAAATCTAAATTAGGCCTGTTTGAGAGATTTAGAAACCTGGCAAAAGAGTATCAATATCACCAATACAAGCCTTCACCTTCTGTTGGGGTTTCCAGCTGATGTCAAGTGTGGTACTCGGGGTATGAACTCCAGCGTGAGAGGGTGGAAACTTTGCACTCCTTTCTTAGCCCTGCCTTGGGTTTTGCAAAGCACTGAGAAAGAGCAGGTTTGCTGTCAGTGGCAGCCCACTATTTGTGAGTGAAGAAAACCCTCCCTTTCTCTGGGAGTTAACAAAGGGTGTGACAAACCAGCTTGGTCACCTGGGCTTGGTGGGCAGCTGCTCAGCCCGACAGGGCACTGACCACCAGGGTATTTAGCACTGTGATTCCTTCACTGCTGCTGCTCCTCCAGCACAAGCATTTGCTATGCCAGTCTATTAATGACAAATTGAAAGCATCCACATACTCGGGATAGCTGCAACATTTTCCCCAGGAATGTGGGAGATATTTGACATTACCAGCTTCAAAGGGGGGGAGAGGGAGAGAAGGAATTTAATTCTGCTTGTGTATGAGGTAACACCAGTTCCTTGCAGTCAGGAGACTGGGGCTTAATTGATATCATATGGCTGACAAACGTACTCCAAAGCCAGCCTCATTTGATTGCTTTTTAATAACTAATAACTCTCAGTGGGAGTCCAAAATATGTATGTATGAAAAAGAATGCTGAAGCTGCCTCTGTTGTCTGCCAAGATCACTGTTGCTGAAGCAAATTTGTACCTTTTGCAGTCCTGGAATAGATACCAGCAGTGGCTGGACACGTACTCTCTCGGCCTGCCCCAGCCAGGAGTGTCTGGAAGAGCTGCAGAGAGGTTGGAGGGCATGTCCCCAGCAGTGGCAGTGGTTGTCCACCCTCACTGGGGTGGGTGTCAAGCCATGGCTGGAGGAAAGATTGAATGCTTCCAGGTGTCCTTCCTTGTCTGCCCTGGCCAGCTCCACACCTGGCATGACTGCAGGGCAGATAAAATTGTTGCCACTGGGCAATAATTCAGACAGAAATAATTTTTCCCATGGAGCTCATTGCCTTCCTGAGTCACAGATCCCAAAGCAAGGAACCATCCTCTGTGATGGGGCAGGAGAATCATCCAGGGTTGGACTGCTCAGTCCCCTTAGGTGGCCCCAAGTCACCTCCTCTGGTGTTCAGTCTTCCTGCTTGCTCCCCAGCCCGGGAAGTGTCAGCAGTCCACCAGCAGTGTCCCTCAGCATCCTTCAGCCCAGCAACAGCACAGAAATCAGCTGGATTTCCCTGAACAGCTGATTGTAAAAAAGCTCTGCCTGCACAGCAGGGTCCACGGGTGTTCTGGTGGGATACAATGACTTCCCAAACCGACTCCAACAGAAAGTCGCTCGGCAGCCACTGCACTCACACACTCACACACCAGATAACTTCTCAACAGGTCGATGGCAAAGAGGCAGGAAGAGTTGTTGTGTGGAGTTTCCAGAGCAGAGATTTATTTCAGCTCCGCCGTGAAGGGTGGCCAGGGACAAAAGACCCTGAACAATGGAAAGTTCCAGGTTATATATGGGGGTGCGTCAGGGACAGGGGTGGTACATAGGTGGGACCTTGACATGTAAGGGAAAAAGGGGCAGGGAAATCAACGGGCCAGTCAGGGAAACAGAACTGGGGTACATTGGCATGGCAGAACAAAGCGTCCTGGGAGGCCTCACCCTAACTTGGGGAGATCTCTCAAGGTCTGTCCCTTTAGGGGACTCTCTCATTCCCTGATTGGCATATTCACTGGCCCCCACAAGGTGCAAGCAGATTTTTACAGAGCAGGGTATATGCAAAAATATGGTCTACTGACTACAGCCGACAAAACCAGAGGCTGACTCTACTTTCCTCCCTTCTCTCCTTGCCCCAGCAGCGTGGCTGAAGAGGAACAAAAGGATATGACAATGTCACTGCGGTGTCACAGAGAGATGTGCCTTTCTCCAGCCCTCACTTACTGAGTGGGTGAGTGGCCAGGACTGGGCCATGTGGGGCCAGGAGTCAGGATCACTGGCTGGCTCCCCAGGGCATCTCAGGCACTGGAAGCAGATCATGAAGTGGCAGCTGTTCTAACCCTTGACAACTAAAATATGTGTTGGGGAGTTACCTGAGGGTGCTGTGAACCCCTTGCTGTGGCAGCCTGGGGGAGCGGGGCAGCTGCAAAGGTGAAGCACTGCCCCAGGGGAAGCTCCCACACTGACAGCTGACCTTCCGCTTTACGACATTGGTGAAACTTCTCAGGGAGGGCTTTTTTGTTTCTTTGTCTGGACTTGGTTTTATTTGCAGTTCTTTGATTTTGGTTTTGTTGGGGTTTGGGTATTGGGGGTTTTTTTGATTGTTGTTCTTTGGGGTTTTTTTTGTCCAGGAGACCAAACCTTGAAAAAATGCTGATCTTGTGTGTCTTTCATTCTGCCCATGGTCAAAAACTCTTCTTGCTGTGGCTGCATCTGGGGTAGTGTCAAAAGGAATTCAGATGGCTTGTGTCTATAACCAGATGTAAAACTGGGCAAATTATACTTGGGATAATTCATATGTATTTGATTTCTATTGCTTAACAAGAGAATGCAGGAACAAGCTTATTTAAAACAAGTTTGCAGAAGGGCATCAGAGTCCAGGCACTGAAAGCATATAATAATCCCTCTCCTGGGATTATCAGAAAGACTACTAGGAAGACAGCAAATTATGAAAAATTAAAGATACTTGATGCAGGGCAGAAAGAGGAAAACAAAACCCAGGCTGGATAATTAATGATGAAAACAAAATTATATCCTACTTGGGAAGAAAACAAACACATTCAGAGAGTCCAGGGGTACTTCTGTGAAGAGAGACTGATGACTGGAGTGCTACCACTGTTTCTGTGACGCACTGGCAATGTATCAAAATCAGCAGAAAAATGATGAGCTTTAAAACGATTCCTCAGAAAAGCAGAGGTGAAGTCCTAAAAATGGTTATTTTGTGTTGGAAAAGGGAAGAAAAATTACTGCAGTGTCTATTTCCTTGCTATTCCTCCACTACTCCCCCGTTTCCAAACCAGCAGAGGTAAGAGGCACATCAGAGCACCCCACTTCCTACAGGGAGAAAATGGGACCAGTTTATAAATATCATTAATGGAAGTGGTGTCAGGAAAGATTGTAGACTGTTACTGTTAAAGTGACTGGTAACTTTGTTTTACACATATGCATGCTGATTTTACTTCACCTCTATAAAGCTGCCATTGATTAGATTTTCATAAGGACTCACACTAATTTGCACAATACTCACATTTAAGTGACGGTCTTTCCTTTGGCTTTCCACTTTCCCTGTTTCTCTCTGTCCATCATAGCTCAAAATGATAATATTTTTCATTTTGGAGTATTAGAAAATCAAAAGGCACTGTTATTTCATAAATGTCCAATAAAAAAAGCAATACCAAATTAATCCAAACAACAGAAAGCAATGCTTATTGCAATGAAACTGCAATATGTTGTTAGGAAAACAGGTACTTTAGATTTCAGCTTCAGTAAATACAGTTCATCAAGACTCACAAGAACTAGCTTACAGCTCTTAAAAGCAAGAGTGGTGTTATTCAAGTTAATAATGAAGCAACATGGTTGGTAATTGTAGCAGGTGATTTTGGGCTGCTTCTAAGCAGCAATACAGTAAGATTTGCTATACCTCTATACAGTATTGATAGGCTTACAAAACTAACCAAAAAACCCCAAACCTAAACCAAATAAACCATCATTGGTCCCCTGTTACAGGAATGGTGCTGCTTTAGGAAAGAATTATAAGAAACAGAGTTGATGTTCAGGCCTTTTATTGAAGACTGCAGGTGCTCAGCACTACATGTGACAAGTTCCTCAAGCCATTTAAAATGCAGATCTCTTGACTCCTCTTCCTGATATTGAGTGAGTTGTTTATCTTTTATCATTTTATTTGCTGTCACTTGGCCATGGTATTAGTAATAGGAACACCTTACAGCCTCATGGGGACATAAAGAATCAATTCTTAGGGTTTATACAATTAGAGGTTGTGTCCTTCACTATTTATTGTTACCTTTCACCCCAAAGGAGCAGCACATCCTGGTAATTTGCTTTCTTCCTGTCCTTTCTCTGCACTTTCTTAACATCACCATTAATGCTGCAGACCTACATCCTACCCTTGGAAAACGGAGGTGGTTTCTTATCCAGCCTTGCACCAGCTTATGGAGCTGCTCCATTAGAGGTCCCCATGGGCAGGTAGAGCCACCTCCACCTTCAGTGCAAGCCATGCCTGGCTCCAAGGGCTGATCATAGGGATCTAAGTCAGAGCCATGAGGAGTTCCCTGCCATAGCTCTCTCCTCAGTGAGACACAGCAAATGCAGATGTATTTGTACAGATACAGCACCATCACCATCACTTACTTGTTTCCATTTCACCATAGGATAATAAAAAAAATTCTTGTGTCTGAGCATGCAAAGGTGCTCATTAAAAAGTCTGTTAATTTTTATGCCTCATAAATGTAAAACACACTTTCAGTTTGCTGTGAAAACATTCTTTTTAAAATCTGAATTTATAGGACACGGAACAAATAGGATTTCAGAATAAAGCCTGGTTTCTATTATCTCGAGAATTCTATTATTGTTAATTAATAATACGGCTTTGCCTTTCTTTGTTTTCAAGTCTTTTCAAGGCATGTATTTCTGAAGATCTGCTGTTTTACTGCTCTCCTTTGATGAATATTTTATCAAATAGTAATGAACATCTTGTAAGGCAATTGTACAGTTTACAACTGTTACACAGTGAAACAAAGCAAGTGGGGGAAGCAAAAGCAGAATGCTATTGAACATTTAAACTTTTAGAAAAGCTAGAGTGACATAATATTAATTTATTCTAAAGCCAGGCAGCACATTGCCATTCCGCTCCTGCCTGCCACTTCCCTGAGTGGTGAGATTTGTCTGCTTGTGTTTGATCATTTTGTTAATCAACCTTTTGGAAGCATGGGCACAGGGAGCCGTGGTGCCAGCGAGGCCACAGCCACTCTCTGAGCTGGAGCACAGCTCTGGCAGACCCCACACATGCCTGTGCCTCTCTTGATGGAACTGCAACCTTCTCCCTGCCTGACAGTCACGGCAGCTGATGTAACACTGGATTGCATTTATGTCTGTGATGAAGAGCTATTTGAAAACCTTGTGGTGGGCTTCTGGTCTGAGCATAAGGCCATTGCCCCTCAGTGGCTGTGCTGGGTGCATCCCACAGATGCAGAACATCACCCCCGGGGGAAAGCATTTTCAACAGACACGATTTATTTACAGGCTGACAAAATGTAGGCCTTAGGGCTGAATATTAATGTAATAACCCTAACTGTAATAAACCAGCTGCTTCTCAGAAGTGCTTATCTCCCACAGCTTTCAATGCCCCTAATTTTTTTCACCCAATATTCTTTACTGTTCTAAAAATCAGACTGCTTTCATTTCCCTCCCTAAAGAGTCTTGTGTCTGTGAGCAGTGCTACCATCTTGTTTCAGGATTGATTCTTGTGTTCTGCTAAAGTCAGAGGCTTGCAAACTGTTTGTGAGACTGTTTTGAAGTTTTTGTGTTTTGGGGGGGTTTTACACATTCAGAAGAACAGCACTACATGCAGCACTCCCCAGAACAGTGTGCAGGTACCACAGATATGTTGTCACCATTACATGACACCCCCAGGGAAGCTTCACCCGGTTCAAATGCAGGAATTCTTTCTGGTGGAGGAGCACTGGCACGTTTTTGTGGTGTGTGTTACACGGATGCATTTAGACCATTGCTGACGTGTATTATAGATTATGAGGTGCAGATAAAGTGCTAAGAAAGTTGTGCCCACCTTGACAGAAAAGGATCCTCTTCTCTTGGCTCTCTCCTTCAGCCCCAGTTCCAGGCTATACGGACAGCCCCAACCTTTACCATCCTGCCTCAGTTCACAAGCTGATTTTTAATTGTTTTTCTTTTCTGAGAAATGGATAGAAAAGCAAAAGTTGCTCTGTGCTGGGGGAAGCACCCTCCAGAGAGGAGGCTGAGACCAGTGGTCACAGTGCAGATATCAGGCCTGAAACAACAGCACAGGGTGAGGTCTGGAGACTTGGCTTCACTGCTCTGCTGTTCTTCAGGCTTTATTTTTAAAAATTTATTTAAGCCTGTGAGAGCTGATGGACTTGTATTGATACCTCTCGAAACAATGATCCTTGTACAGCTAAGCCCTGTCACAGTCTCCTGCTCTCCCGTGGTCTTGGGTTGCTGATACACTATTCAGAAAAAGTAGAGGGCCTAAAACCAATACTTGTTGTGGAAAGATGTTCAACAGAAGGTGAGCAGGACTGTTTCTTCCCCTGAGGAGATGACAGAGGCAGTGGCATGAGGAATCCTTTCTCAGCCAGCCTCAGGAACCAGTCTTGCCCCAAAGCACGTTCCAGCTGCTTGAGGCCATATTTCTTCTACTGATACTCCTTAAGCATGAGAAACTGCTGACAAACCAGAGTTTCAAATGCTCTGGATGATTTTTGGTGTTTCTACTGGTGCAAGTCTATAGCAGCCTCTTCAGTAGCAAGGTAGAAGATCTGCCCAGAACTTAAGCACCATTCTATGAGAAATAACTGAGTTCTATTTCAACACAGATTGCGTGGTTGGCCCCTATTACAGACAGTACAGAGCCGAACTTGGAGACCTGCAGGAAGGAAGTAAAAATCAGCCATGATATGCTAAGTTTTCCATTTGGGGCAGACACAAGCACAAGGATACATATTCAGCTGCATAATACTACCAGAACAGGAAAGAACAGTGTGATTCTATCCATCATCACTGTACTAGAGTGAAGAATTTTGCATGGGGGAGTAAACAGACTTTAAACAGCTTTAAAGATTTACGACTGATTTTTAAAAAGTTGCACAGCATGTGCATAACCTATCAGCTTTGCCACATAATATCTTTGCAGTCAGTTGTTTGATAGGGTTCACATACAAATTAGGCATAGGAAAATAAGAATATCAGATGGCTCTAATGGATTTCCTTGGAGCACAAGCCACTTCCAAAAACCCAGCAACGCACAGAATGGAGCACTGCTCTGCCTGCTATGGTAATTCTGAGTTACTGAAAAGCCTCATATTACATTTTACTGTGTCTTCTTACATTTACAAGTACATTTACATCTGAGAAAAAAATAGTACTTGCTATCCTTGAAGTGTACACAAGAATTTTTAGCTGCATACTGCGGATATGTGGATATATTTATGTGGATAAATGTGCCTTGGGTTTTTTCCTGGCATTCTTCTGCCCGTGCCTGGCACCTCTGAGCTGCTTCCAGACAGCCATTCCCAATTCACTGGAGTGAGCGGACCGTGAAGCACAGCACACCAAGCCTTGAAGCTGTGTGAACACACAAACAGTTTAGGAAATTGCTATCACTATCTCAGCATTTCGAATGGCACTGATCTTGAGCCCAGCATTATTGCTGTTACCTTATCTCTGGAAACACCCAAAATCCAGTGCCTTGAAGCCCATTTTTTCCACAGTGGGGGCTTTCAGTGGGGCCCTCAGGCTATCAACCTGTAGCACTGAAAATCAGAGGTGGGACTAATCAAATTAAACCTTTCTCCTGACCTCCTTTGCAAGTATCCTTTGACACTTGTGTGGCCACCAGCCCATCCAGAGATGGCAAGGCAGGAGTCAGCTCTGCACTGTTTTGCCTTTGGCCATTGCAAATGCTGTTGGAACATGAATGGCCACCAGGTCCACCACTCATGGAAGCACCAATAAGATGAAGGTGGAAAGAAGAGAGGGGAAAGGGAAAGCAACATCTATTTTTGGACATTAAAAGAAAATATTTTAAAAATCACCAATGTTGGCAAGGAAAAATACTTGATTTGAGGTTTGCAAGTGAACAAGTATATTTTTAAAGCTGGCATGAAGCTTGCCCTTTGTGCCACAGGATCTAATCCAACACCAGCTGAAATCACTTGCCCATGGACTTGCACTTGGATTTTCATGTAAGTTAATACTTTACATAAAAACTCACATCTCAAAATTACCCAACAGAACTACTTGTAATAACTACCTTTCTATAAAAATAAGCTGCCATATTTTTAGGAGCACTTTAAGTGTTTACTATAAAATTTTATTATATATTAAACTTAATTACCCAAATTAAATTCTCAATTACAGTACCTGTGCATGCTGTTTTATTCTTTGCTTCAGTAATGCCAGACAGTATAGGGATTCAATTTTATTTTGAAATTTTGATTGCATTTATTCAGGTATTTCAAGCTGCTAGTGAACTAATGATAGAATATGGTTAAGCTTTAGTATTACTGACAGCAACCACACAGGCTCTGTACTGCCAGTCACGGCTGGCAACACACCCTGGGATTTTTTTGGACGAAAGACAGCAGTGATCAAACAAGTGGGACTGTCTGCTAGGTCCTAATGTTGAATCAAAAGCAGATTTCAATTTTGAAGCCAAATCTTTCTCAAAACTAGGTTTTCATAGATGAAAACATTACATCACCTTGGGGCAAAAGGGAAAGGATACAATACGAAATTTTAAGGCAAATAAGCCTTTATAGTTTGCCAAGCATATGACTGCTGACAATTAATTTCATTTATGCACTTATGGAACATCTTTTACATTCTTATATCCAGCATGATAATCTCCTCCCCCCACACCCTGAGTGTCCACAGCACTAAACCACTGAAATAAGAAGTTACATTCTTATTATTTTGATTTTAAATCTGAGTTCCCTGTTACTCTAAATGTTGTAGCGGGCAGATATTTTCTGGTAAGCTCACTGATGAGCTCTGCTAGCCATACAAATAATACAAACATAATTCACTGCAAAGATATGCCCCTTTCAGAGACCACTTCATTTATTCCTTGCAGTAGCTGAAAAAATCCAGGCATGAAATCATGTTTTCCAGCTATGCTTTTTGTCATATTTATGGTCTCTTTGGTAAAATCAAACGAATGCACTTCTGTGTAATGGGGCATAGTTTGAATGGGGCACAGTAACCATCACACCATAAAATTTAGAGTTGGGCTGCTTGATTACAAAAACATGTCCTCACTTCAGCCTTTGCACAATGCAGCTGTTTAAATCACTGGGAGTTTAAAATTGCAGTCAACTGAGAACTAAAATTGCATGTGATGGCAAAACGGAAAAAGATATTAAGTTTGGGCTGCCAATTTCAGAGCCATTTCTAGAAGTCTGAGAGCTTACTGATAAAATTATGAGATGAAGAACATGCAGCAGCCATTAAGCTCTTCTTCTTTTGCTTGCATCATGAGATTTCCTATCCCAACACTTTACTGTGGGACTCCTTGAATTTAGAAACAGGTACCAATAAATGAGAGCAGGCTAATGAGATTTTTGATTAATGGAGCCTTTAACTTCTGCTGGTTTTCTCCTGGGATATGCTCTCTGCTCCTGCTCACTGGAACATGAATAAATGTTCATTTATTACTGTGTTGGACAAAATCTTGCAATCCCTACTTGGTTTAAAAATTTTCATGATGTGACAATCCCATGTAAATTTTCAAGTACAACATGCCAATGCAGTGACCACCCTCCTTCTCCTTAAGGAGATGAGCCTGGAGAAGGCTCCTGGGAGACATCACTGCAGCCCATCAGCACTAGAAGGGAGCTTATAAAAAACAGGAAGAAACTTTTTACACAGGCAGAGAGTGCTAGAACAAGGGGGAATGGTTTTAAACTAAAAGAAGAGAGATTTAGATTTGATATTAGGAAGAAATTCTTTGTGAGGATGGTGAGCACTGGCACAGATTCCCTGGAGAGGCTGTCACTGCCCCATCCCTCAAAGTGTTCTAGGCCAGGCTGGATGGGGCCCTGAGCAACCTGGTCTAGTGGAAGGCTGGAACTAGAGGATATTTAAGGTCTCTTCAGCCAAGTCATTTATGATGATTTGATGCTGAGGAAAATTTGTATCATGGCCTAGTTTGGACAGTGGAGCCACCTCTGACCACACCATCTCTGGAAGGTGGATGGGGAGCTGGCCATCCCCACTACGTTTCTCTCCTCCGAAAGCATGAGACAGAAAGATGGTGGGAGGTGATACCTCACCAGACACTCCAAGTCACAATAATTGTATTGTTATAATAAGCTGCAGGGGCTATTTTTTTTCCCTTGTATTTTTCATACTTCTCCACAGAAGCACCCAAACCATGTGAGCTGCCAAGGATACTCAGGATGACACCATGTGACTCATTAAAAATCAATAAATGCAGGTTGAATAGCATACTTTTTCTGCTTTTCCTAATTTCAAATGCTAAATAGCCCTAAATCTGTTTCTCAAGGCAATTCCCAGTTTTCAAAAAAGAGATAAGACCAGACTTCTCCACCCAAATATTAAGAACTGAAAACACAATCATTTAGTTTTATCAGAAATATGCAAGAAAAATGCTGTGATTATCAGAGCTAATGCCGAATCACTGTCTCCTCAGAATGACACCTCGGAGGTCTTCAGGTCTCATGGCAAAGCATCAGTTATCTCCCATGCTGGGAGGTTTCTGCAGGGCAAGGGCCAGTGCAGAATCTGTCCTCCACTGTTTCTTGAAGCTACTAACACACTTTCCACAGGAAATGCAGTTTAAGGATTACCAGACACAATTGCAAGTCTGCTCCTTCTGGTTTTCCTATACTAATAAACCCTCAGCCCTCTAGCCAACAAAATGTCAGTAAATTCAATAGCTTCCAAAACCCTGTGATAACTGTGGGGCATCTGCAACAGCACAGGGATGAGCAGAGCAATGCTCCTTCTTTACAACCTCGAAACTGTTTTATTTGGAAATGAGTGAAAGCCATTGCTGAACCAGAGCATCACAGAGAAATAACAGTACAACACTTCTTTCTTTTCAGCTGTTAAATGGTTGTAGGATTTTTTTCCACATTTTCAGCTATTGTTTTTTACCTTTCTATTAAATCTGGGTGTATAGCACTTCAGATCATTTTGATTTCCACCTGCATCAAATTTACACACATCTTGCATGGTCTGACATTGCTTAATCTTCAAGATTAGAGTTAATTCTCTGTTTTACCTGATTAACTTCACTGTTACTGATCACGCTTCTCTCGCTGGCTAAGATGCACACAGCTGCTCATCTAAAGCATACAAACTATCTCATAGCCTAGTTATGCTGCTGACACAAGGTCATGAAAAATGTGCCAACAAAACAGAATCCCCAGCGCTCCAGCAGACAACAACGAACCTCATATTTCACTATAACTTGGCAATTAAGTCGGAAGAAATACCTCGGGAGAGGAGCCATTCTCCAGGATTTCAAGCAGAACAAACCACTGCTGCTGAATTAGCTGAGACCCACTGCAGCGTGCAGGCAAAATGTGAACCATGCTGAAATGCTCTGTTCTTAACCTTTATAATGGCATAAATTAGGATTCCTGTAAGTAAGGCACAGGGAATGCTGAGATCTGCTGCACGAGACCGTGCTCAGCACGGCTCAGCATCACTTCCCCCTGCACACAGCTGCAGTGCCACCAGCCTGCCAAGCACCCCAGCCCGTGGCTTGGCTGGGCTGTGGGAGCACCCACAGCTGGGGACGCCAGGGCTGTCCTGGCCCCACGCGTGTTCCCGCGTGCCCGCTGGTGGCTGGTGCCCCAGACACATGTGAGCCAACGGGGACCATCACCCTGACACCAAGGCATTAATGACCCAAGGCCGTACAGAGGTGGATGCACACCGACAGAGACCCGTAATGAGGCAATTAGCAAACACTGGGTAATTATTGTCAGTTAAACTGCTGCAGACTGCAGGAAGGAGCCTTTGCCTCTCTGCTCAGCACAGCCCAATGCAACACCACACACACTTCCACAGCACTGGTAGGCAACAATGGATTTTTCTGACAGGCCACACAAATTTAATCAGAGCATGCTACCTGCAGAAGACGCTGCAGTGGCCCAGGGAGCAGAGCAGGGTTCATTAGAAGTGACAGCCACCTCCTCAGAGGGACACCAGGGACAGGCCAAGCCGGGGCAAAGCATTGGGTGCAGGCATTCCGCAGCTCCTCTCACACAGATCTGCCTCCGGCTAATCCCAGGTCATTCCTTTGCTACCCAATAACAAAGACTGTTAGAAACGGGAGGGAGGCACAAATGCCGCTACTCTGTGTGGCCAGAGCTGACTCGAAAAGACATGAAGAAACATACCTGGAAACCCCAGAGAGAATCAGGTCCCAACCCATTTAGGAGAGCCTGGGTAGATATAAAGCATGGTCTATTAGTCAAGCAGTTTCAGATTTCACCTGTTCCTGCACTGGAAGAGGTCTGACATATTTTACAGACACAAAAATATCACACAGTTATCATCATTTAACCCCATTTTTCCTTTCTCTAGAAGAGTTTCCTTTGAAGTTCCTCTGTGTATTTCATTATTGCCTTGGGATCTGGAAAAGCTGTTGTTACTTGAAACCACAACATCTGGAATCCATTAAAGATGAGACTGAGCCAGGGAGCACTGGCGTGGTACTGAGCACTCAGCCACAACAATTTAACCCAACTGTGCAAGAAAACCTTGATTAATTATATCCTCAGTAATTATGTCTAAAACTATTTCTACTCTCTAAATGAGAGGTGACTAAATTGAAATACCTAATTTGAAATAGGAATAACTCACTTTCTCACATTTACATGGCCCATATCAACTGTATAAAATTATAATTCACTAAGAATGAAATCCACTCCTGTCCATCATTCTCAGAAAATCTATACTGCCCGCAGAAAAACATACCAGCCACATGATGCATTACTCATGGGATTATAATGTTTCCTCTCTTTCCAAGAGCAATAAGATAAGCAGGAAAATAACAGAGAATGTGAAGCACAATGCAAATTAAAGCGTAATAGCTAAGAGTTATCACCTAGTACTATCTTCCCACTCCGATGGTGGAAGCTGGGAAAGGAGAGACATGCTCCAGTCTGCACAATAACAGCTCCATGGAGAAGGGACACTGATTCTGCATCATGTTACAGGAACAGTAATTAAGAGTCACTCCTTTGCCATCAGAGCTGGGACCTCGCTGTGCCCTCCCACCCTCTCCCCCAGGTTTACCAAGCCATTACCAGCTCATCCCATGTGCAGCACAGTCAGCATGTGCATCACACCTGTGCTTCCAGCACACCTCACAACCCTTCTTCAGAGAAGGCACTGAAGCAGACATGATAACATCTCTCCGAACATACAACTATTTTCAGTAATCATTGTATCTGCTTTAACAGCCCCGATCAAAATTAATTACAACCCTAAATGCAGAAAATCTCATGGCACTTACAACAAATTGCTGCCACACAAGAGAGGCTTTCCCAAACTTCAAGCAAATCAAAGCAGATGCCCTGTGCCACAGCACAGGGGCACAGTGTCAGTGTCTGTGTCTTGCTGGGGCGGGAGGGCCAACCCCCCTGGACAACCTTCCCTTTCCCCAGCCAACAATGATCAATGGCACAAGGGGAGAGAGAAGCATTTTAATGGAGTTTAACAAAAAAGGAACTTTTAAAAACACCCCGTATCTGTTTAAAATTACATTAGAAGAAAGGTATAATGGGTGTCTCTACTTTTACTAAAGGATATATTCTCTTACTGTAAACTCTGGTCTACAGGACAACAATCATACATTTAAGTTACCAGTTCCCAATTACAAGCAAATTATAATTCACTGCCATGGGGAGGAATGAGCCCAATCATATATAATTCTTAGAGCAGCTAATTGGGCATGGAATGGGATAGCACTGGTGGTAAACGGTAAATAATGTATATGGTACATCAAATTTTACATGTAGATGTTAATTTGCTTCCCACTGAAAAAAAGAGAACTTTTAACTAAGTAAACCATTCATCTCAAAACTAACATGCAAGACTGCCTTCACACATCCACCTGCTGTTATGTATGTCCATTATACAGAGAATATTTAACAAGCATCACGTTTCAAGATGAGTGTGCAGATATGTATGAATATATATGTGTATGTGTATATGTATATGTGTATACAGACACACAGAGAACCTTACAATTAAAATAAAATTCCCTGTGAATTCTCTGATATAGAAGTCTCAAAACTTCAGAGAATAACATATTTAAAGTTTTCTAAGAGACTGATAAGGGGTTGCCACTGTATCAAAGGCTTCTCAATCACATGCCATTTATTTGTAAGTTTTAGGAAAATTAAATTAAATTCATTGGCAAAATCAACTGCTTTTTCATGTAAAAATGAAATCATTCACTACTGGAAAGCTAAGGAATGGAACCAGCTGCAGAGGGTTTTGTTTTGGGGTTTTTTTGGTTGTTTTCAGACATTTCTTTTCCTTTTTTTTTTTTTTTTAACAAAACAAAATATTCAGCTGTTCTTAGGGGCCTTTGAGTTTAAAACATCAAAGAAATTACTTTCTGCCTTTCTCCATGCCCCTGGGCTAAAACCCCCATGCACATCTAAGCAATTCTCATGCAGTCTATGCTCACTAGTGCGGAGTGTTTCTCTCCCCATGGCACAACCACCATTCACTCACAGCTCCACAGAAGACTTGGTTTCAACAGAAGATATTTAGATATTAGTCAGAGTTTGAAAACCATTTTTTATAGAAAACAAATTTACTATATAGACTAACAGTTTCTCTTTCTTAAGGTAGGTAGAAAAATTGTGAAAATCACCTTGGCATAACCGTGGTGATGTTACGTAGTGATGTTGAGGTGTAATGACCTACATGCTCTCTACTCTTTCCAGACTCTTGGTAACACACAGATACTTGAACCCTTTCCACTCTCCCCTGGAAGCAGAAGAGGGAAATAAATCCTTTACATGTTTTCCTGGCTGACACCAAAGGAACTCATCAACCCACAGCGGGACGCAGTGAGATCCAAAACTGGACTCTTTGTAGTTGAACAGGAAAGCCTTGAGCCAACTGGAAATGACTCCTGATGCAAACTTTATGATTTTTCTTTTCCAACAGATTAATTGAAGGAAAAGTTTAACTTGATATTTCATTCCAGTATCTACTGGCAACTGATAATCAGTGATAACTGCTATGCTAGCAATTCAGGATTGAAAGCATTTCTCTTTCTTGCAAATGGCATCACACATTTGGAATTGATAATGAAGAGAGATTTGGCCTGAATTTCAAATTATCTACGGATCCAAACTTATGATACTGATTATTTTTCAAATCTCATGTTTTCAAAGACAAACTGCAGTTCACATTCCCTCATATTCCCTTGCATGTTTGAACTATTAGAAAATAGCTGGTTCGTGTTTCAAAGGGTCTGATTTTCTAAAGAAAGGACTAGAATTTTCTCCTTTATATTTTATTTTTATCATGCAAAATTCTCAGGTAATCCACAGCCTCCAATCACTAAGGAATTCTTACAGATGCCACAATATCAAGCATCTCTGGGAGGACTCCCCAGCCCACCGTAAATCAGTACATCTGTAAAACAGAAATGTAGACTGTCCTGTATAAGAAAATAAAAATGAAAAGACAACAGCAAAAACCCCAACAAAGGTATTCTTTGCTCAATCCACACTGGCAGGTAACTTAGAGAGACAGTGTATTTTCAGCAGGTCTCAGCACGTTAGTGGAAAGATCATAATAAAAATCAAATTATTATAGAATAGTTTAGGTTGGAAAAGATCTTTAAGATCATCAAGCCCAAATGTTAACCCAGCACTTCTAAGCCCATCACTAAACCATGTCCCCAGGTGCCACATTTACACAGTTTTTAAATACCTCCAGGGATGGTGACTCCACCACTTCCCTGGGCAGCCTATTCCAGTGCTTGACGGCCCTTCTGGGGAAGAAACTTTCCTTAATATCCAATCTAAATATCCCCTAGCACAACTTGAGGCCATTTCCTCTTGTCCTATCACTTGTTACCCGGGAGAAGAGTCCAACCCCCACCTTGCTACAACCTCCTGTCAGGGAGTTGCAGAAAACAGTGAGGTACCCCCAAGCCTCCTTTCTCCAGTTCCCCCAGCTGCTCCTCACCAGACTTGTGCTCCAGACCCTTCCCAGCCCCGTTGCCCTTCTCTGGACATGCTCCAGCACCTTAGTGTCATGTAGTGAGGGACCCAAAACTGGACACAACACTTGAGGTGCAGCCTCAGCAATGCCCAGCAACAGGGCAGTCACTGTCCTGGTCCTGCTGCCACAGCACTGCTGACAACATTTCTGTGCAGTTGTGCTCTGGCCTGGACTGGGGGGTGAGAAGGGCAGACTGCCTCAGCCAGAAATGACACCCACCCCATGACAGGAACACATCCCACTCTTCTAAGTATTTGCTCCAGAAGTGGAAATCCCGAACCCAAATCATCCACTGCAGCTCTCCGTAGGGCGGGCAGGAGGCACCTCAGCTCCTGTGTGAGGTGGGCTGGGATCCTCCTGCCCCCTCCACACTCCAGCAGCCCTCGGCTAAGAAGAGCTGCGGCTTGCAGACAAACTCCTCTGCTGTCAGCAGGGACATCCGGCTGAGAGGATGGAATGAGGGATTCCACACATCCATTCACATCAGCTTTGGTGGCAGAGCACCCAAACAAGTCAGGAAACTAACACATGACTACACCTCTGAGCAAAAGAAAATAATTTGACAAAAGCTGAAGGAATTTTTGCCTAATTCTGCCTTTGGTCAAAAAGACAACTATATACATAGCTGGACTCGGGGTTTTTGGGTTTGCTTGGTTGGTGGGGTTTTTTTTTTTTGACCATCATATAGCCCATCCATGACTCTCTCCTGCAAAGTACACACTGTGGGAAGAAAAAGAGAAATCACTTTTTAGACCTGTATTCGGAAACACCGGATCATCCAAAGATTCAGAAAAAAAACTAGAAGCCGCCAGCCTGGTGGTGTATTCCCCATCCCACCATCAAATGCCCTACCTAAGCCACTCTGATTTCTGTGAGCAAGGCAATACTGCTCCCACTCAGCAGAGCTCATTTCAGCTGCTCAGGTTGGGAGGGGGGGTATCTCTGCCACCTCCTGCTAAGCAAAAATTATAAATCATGTCCACACTCCACAAAGTCAAACAAACAAACCAACCCCCAACTAACCAACCAACCCAAACCAACCCAAAATAACCAACAAAACCAACCAACAAAAAGAAAACACAAAAAACCCAACAACCAACCAACCAAAACACAAAAATCCCCACCCAAAACCAAAACAAAACCTCACAGCAATAATTAGCTTAAATATTGAAAAGAAAATAATTTTAAAATGTTAACAGTAATTCCCATGGAGAGTGACGTAATAATTAAATGGAAATAAATTAACATTTTCGTTCCACTAAATGAAATAAACTCAGAACCCACACACAAAACCACAGAGTATACATTGGAAAGACAGCTTAAAACTAACAAGGTTTAACTCAAAACTTTTTTTTATTAAAGTATGAATGCATTTATGCTGGAGAACAGTTTACATACATTGTAAAGCAACAAGCATATTTTCAAGAGGTGTGGGCCCTCCTCAATACATCTGCATGCTCAATCTACATGCTTTACCACTGGACTCACACATACACTCTCACATACAAACACAGAGACACAAAACACAGACACTGAGCTATCTGCTTGGATTAGCTTTCTTTTAAGGCTTCTGTAAGGTGCCCTAGTGCCCCTAACATTACCATAATTACAAACAAAATTGTACAAAGGAGCAGCATTACTTGCAAACTATTGATCTGCTCTCAGCCTTAAAAAATATCAAGTGAAACAAGTTTTTCCTTTATTTGAGTTTTATTAAACATCTGCATTTAAGAAAGGCATGACTGTATATCTGTGAACAAGGAAAGATATGGGAATCTTAACACGAGGTTCTCAACCAGAACAGATGTTCAAACCTGACTCCTAAGGGACCATTTCCTTTGATTTCTACAGTGAGGCAGCCCTGTGTGGTGAGACACTGCCAGCTCCATCCCACCTGGGCTGCTCAACCAGCAATGCAAGAGCAGGGACACAGAGCTGTGCCCACCGTGCTCGATCACATAAGACCTGAGGTTGATGAGAAGTCACAGTTCAAACACCGACACACCCAAGTGTCCCTCAACACTTCCCAGTGGGCCCCCCTCCTGCGGAGCACATCGGGGTAGGACAATGCACAGACAGCAGTGCTGACTTGCTGAACCCCCAGCCACTGGGGAGTACTTTTGCCCACCCCTTTTTGGTATCCTGCAGTACACAGTCTGAAACTGCAACTACTGGTGTTGGGTGAAAGACGTGGCAGCAGGTATATTAAGAAAATAGGTACAATGAATAAAATAAAGGATAGCATATGATATAATGTGTACGTACAAGCATCTTTCATTTTTTATCTGTGAAATGTGAATTAACTGCAGAATGCCAGGCCGTTAGTCTAAAAGGGTATGTATGGCTGTCTTAGCCTACGTATGGTCAAAGGATTTGTGTGATGTATCATGGAGAAAGATTCTTCGGGAACCATTAGAGCTTTCCAGGTCTACCTGCTCTTGTGCATCAGCATCAGCCCGCAGCTAGGAATGCCAGAGAAGCAACTAATAAAATTACCTGACCAGCCTTGTAAGACAAACAGGAATGACTGTACTTCATGGTGTGCACCTGAACTACAGAGATGAGAAAGGGACAGTGATGGGTGGGTGACAGAGGTGGGGGAGGGAAATTTTTTTTCACTTTTACAACAGCAGCAGATTTCAATGCAATGTAATTACTTTAATGATGCATATCTGTAGGTACCAAATTGCTCTTTTGATTTGAAAAGCTGGTCAGACAAGTGTTTGGCAGTCCTTTCATTCCCCAGTTTCAATTGTTGCTTATTCATCTATCAGCTCTCATTCCCTAAGCCGTTTCTGCCTTTGCTGAACCGTGAATGAGCTCAGTCAGCCATCGTCAGATTCAAATTCATGAGACATTTCCTCCGATGAGCTGTTCCTGTGGATCCGGCCATCGCTTTTCATGCTGTGAAAAGTCTTCTTAAAGGCCTCCATCATGGCATGGGCCAGCTTCTTGGCCTCCAGCTTGCTCTCACACTCCACAGCATGGCAGTCCATCTGGTAGGACAGGTCATCGTTGATCTCCCGATAGACCCAAGCAAAGATGTTTGGGCTGACGTTGTGGTCAGCAGTGCAGTAGGCTATACGTGCTACCTGAAAGGTATCCATGTGGACTGTTGCCTCACCTTTGAGGTCCAGATGGTGCAGCCAGACTTGGAAAGGGCGAATTTCCAGAAGGGCGTTAGCTGGGTAAACATCCTCCCTGGTGAGCGTGTGCTTCTTCCACAATTCAATGACTGGTTTTTCTGTGCAGCCTGACAAAAATTGCATCCCTGTTGTGGAAACCTTACCCAAATATGTAACCTGCAAAGAAGAGCAAAGATAGGTGAAAACACAACACAGAGAGCACTCTGGTGGTACTTTCTGCCATCCCAGGAAGTTTCATCTGGAAAATAAAACCACACACCTCCCCCCGTAAACTCCCCGATTTCCACATCATTTTCAGGAAAACAGTTTTCAAACTGCTTTCCAAATATTTGCTTTTGTAGATGCTGACTTCACCATTCAAACTCAGAGATTAAAAATGCCCAAGTGTCTGAGTTTCAAGGTATTCCTCTTTCTTCACCTCCCCTAGAAAAGCCCAGCTTTAGAGCCCATGACTACCCCTAAGCTCATCTTAGCAAGTGCAAGTGCTGTTGGAGTAGGTTCCAGGTAGCTGTGATGCAAACCACTTTTTTTTCCCTTCCTACTTTATTAAAATGATTTATTTGTATCATATTTCAAACATTAGTATTAGGGAGATGGAGACATTCTCAGTTTGATAATGCAAGGCTGCAGGTGGTCAGAAAAGCACAATCATAGCAGAGGATTTTAAACAGTTTGAGTGTTTTCCAAAATGATCTTGGTTTTCCCCCACTTCTGCTACTTCTACTTAAGTATTAAGCCAGGAATAGCTCAAAGCTGTTCAAAACATTATCTCTGAGCAGGGCTGAGGTATTTATTACATCAATTTCAAAAAATATGCTGTTAAAAAAACTAGCTATGAATCTACCTTAGTTTAATCACACCATCTCTCTGCTTTTCTGTCTAGTCTTTTTGAGTAAATACCCTGTTATCCAATCAGCACAGGAGAGCAAGGTGGCTTTTAGTGCCTTTACAGTATTTTGTTCACCAAATATCAAATTTACTAGGAGGTCCACATCAAAATCCTGTATTAAGCCTGTGCAGAAACATTCCCCTAAATCTGTGCAGCTACTAATGAGGCTTCCTTCCACTTACAGCTGAATGGAAGACTATTTTATCTGGGAAAAGGGATTTTCTCTAGAAAAGACAGGCCAATGTCACCTAAATACAGTTATGCAGATTACTGTATTTATTACTGTTGTCAGGATGGTGTATATAAGAACAACTATATGAAAGCAAAATTGCTCCTCATTTATCCCTTGCAGCAATAACTGCTTGAGACAGAATCTTTTACCTCTTGCTTGATGTCTTATACATTTTACTCAAAGCATTTGGAGGAAAAAAGTAATCACATGCACTTTCCAAACAAAATTCTTCAAAATTCTGCATTAAACACGCAGTATAGGTTATTTTTATGTTGTAAATGTGTTAAGAAACATAAAGAAGAAACATGGAATTTCCACATTTAAGCACATTAAAAAAAATCATAACCACAAGAAATACAGGATGTGTAATCCACAGAAACAAAATTTTTCACAAGAAGAATATTTTGCTACAAGCTTCATACGTTTTGTTAAACTCAGAGACCTAAATTAAGCCATAATTAAGGAAAAAGCTTACAAAACTTTATTGGAAGTCTGTGTGGCTTAATTATGCCTGCCAAAAAAGCAATTTCATAGCACTGACATTTCAAAATGGGAAGTCTCATTCTTTGCCTACAAATATTCATGATTTGCACTGGGAATATGTTGAATCTTATAAAGCTTTCTATTTTTTTTTGGAACTGTGGGAAACACAACAGCTAGAACAGTTATCAAGAAAAGACCTACCAGTGTTTTGCCTTATTTTATTTTATTAGTGATGAGAGTTCAGTTCCCCAAAGTACTGTAGGAAAACTTAAAAGAAAACCTCAGACCTCACGGTGCCAACTAAACACATACAAACAGCACATACAGGACCAAAGAGGAATGTGTCTGCAACATACTGGGGGGTATTTCAACATATACCCAAAGTCACATTGCTTTGAACAGAGCAAGATCATTGTGCAAATCTGCACATTCAATATATTCTCCAAAGGTTCGCTCAGCACTGTTTCATACTCACAAGCCAGCTAACAAAAGACAAACACTGTAAACTGACATTTAGGGTCAAATTCAAAGCCCATTGCAGCATCAGAAGTCCTTCAGTAACTTCAAAGAAATTTGCACAAAGACTTTAAACCCCAAGGAACAGTGAAATAGCCTCTTGCTCATGCACTTTGTCACTGCCCAAATACAGCTTTGAGTTCCTGGCCACAGGAGAGAGCTGCCACCACTGCAACATTTTGTTCCTCGGCTGCTTTTTGGAGAAGACCAGTGTCACCTGGAGACCGTAGAAGTCAGCACTTCCCACATGTGCACAACAGGGGATGCAGGGAATTGTTTCACTACTGGCTTGTCCTAAAGAGGAAGCTGCTGATCGCTCATGAGCTGCCCTGAGCAGCAGCATGAGGATGGGGAGAGGGGAGGAAAGCAAAGGCAGCTCCATCCCAGGCAGTCAGTGTTGCTGAGCTCTGTGTTGCAAAGTCACCCCAACACAAAGTATCAGCTTCTGAGCATGGGCAACTCCCAAGTGATGCTCGGACACCTCCAGCAGCCAAAGAGAAAGATCAGAGTGAGTTGTCACACAGCAGCATAAACTGAATTTAATGTTCTCCTCTGTTCCTCTGCAGCAGCTAACTGCAACCCCCTGTTGGCAATCAATCCACGTGTGGCCTGCTTAAGAGTAAAGTTACAAAAAAGAATGGATTTCCCTAAAATAAAGTAGTTCTACTTTAAGGAAAAAACCCAGTGAATTACTCTGTAAGGAGCCAATGCAAAAGTAACTAATAATAAGGATGGGATACTGGCTTGTTTACTAAAATGGGATATACTGTTCTGATTTGCTGTCCCAGTTCTGTCATGGTATAACTGTGTAGGAACCTTTGAGAAGCTGCTTCTTTTAACATCACTTTGAACCTCCATTACTTAAATTTCATTTTCCTTTGAGGACACATCCATAAATATTTATAAGGTGCTTAGACATTACAATAAGGAGTTCACAGGAAAAAAAAAAACAAAGCCTCAACTTTAGAGTTTCTCCTGCACTGTGTCTTACATAGAAACGTCTACACCTACTAGTGCTGTTACTTTTTGCTTTTTTAAATGAATGATCTTTTTTTCCTCTGGTTGAGATACATGCATTTCACAAGAGTAGCATCACTGAAGCTCTTGGTGAAGACAGATTTCTAACATTTCATCACAGCATGGTCCCCTGCTAAAACGGAACAGGGATACAGGGGCTGGAATGGATACAGAGTGGAGAGACACCTCCACTCTTTGACCCACAAAAAGGTACTTCTCCCTGAGCTCAGAGTTACAAGGTTACTCCATAGGCAGTGCTCCCTGCAATTTGGCTCCTATCTCGACACATCTCACAGCATACCCACCTTTGTTTAAATGCCCACAAACCACTGACCACGCACATCATTAGAGTGAAGCTATTACAGTACAACCATCTTTCTTTTCAATTTCCAAGTCTGCCAACCAAAGGTCAAAGAACAGATCACTCCTTTCATTATCAGATGGAAAAGAAAGATATTTTGAGGCAAAAATTCCCACTGGTGGCCTTTCCCATCAAAATCATTGATATCTAATCTGTGTGAAGCCAGCAGGTATTATTAAAAAAAAACCCAAAAAACAAAACAGAATTTCATCTTTAATACTCCTAAGAACCAGATGTGAAGGGCACAGAAAGACATCAGCAGTAGCACCAGTAGTGTTGCTGTTAAAGTTATTATTGTATGTACAAAAACACACTGAAGTGCCTGAACAGAATCAACTGCACAGCTTTACTGACCAGAGAGTGATCATTGACAAAGACAGGCAAAGCCACAGTGCAGACTGAAAGCCACATCTGTAATAATACAGCTCTGACCACCAGCAAAACTTCACCAGGACTGAATAATGCTTTTCCTTCCTCTGAAACCCTGGAAGTCACTTGGCAGCAAACATCAATCCAGGAAAATTACTTGTTTGGACAAGTGTGGCATGTCCTAAAGCAAGTGTCATCCTATACACAGTGAGTCCAGGAGCTTTATTCCCTCTCCTCGAGGGCTGTTGAGCACTGGAACGAGCTGCCCAGGGAAGTGGCGGAGCCACCATCCCGGTAAGTTTTTAAGGAACAACTGGTCATGGCACATAATGCCGTGGTTTAGTTGCCATGGTGGTGTTGGATTTGATGATCTTGAAGATCTTTTCCAATCTTAATGATTCTCTGATTCCATGATTCTGATTCTCACCTCAGTGCAAGGCAGAGGAGCTACAGGTTGGTTTTAACAAGTAAATGATGACCAAGCTGTTACAGCCTTTACTTGCTTTGGACACTGTATTTTAAGTGAGAAAAGGAATGCAAATTCAGCTCAATGCCACTGTGTCAACCTTAAGCAGTGAAGGCATTTCCTATCATATCTTCTACTAGGGATAAGAGTATATTTATTTATGGCCCTTTCAGTCCTTTGGTTTGTGTGTTCCATCTATCCCGCAAATTTCTGGAAGATACATACACCTCACAAAAATTTCTTGTGCATGTTAAAAATTAGCCACATTCTTTCCAACCTTTCTATGGCAAATTTCATCCTCTGGCAAGCCACTGTCGCCAACCATGACATAAAATACACTTGAGGCTTCAGCACTTCTATGCTTGCAAGCATTGAAACCTTTAGTAAAAGCCAAGATGTTCTGAAGAGTTCCTTATTTCACCCTAGAGACTTGCCAACACCAGTGTCAGCATCTGACAAAACGTTCCTCAACTGAAAAATGCTGTGTCTTTGCCCTTCTGCAATGCAGCTACACCCATCTGACACATAGAGACATCTCATGTCAAAGGACATGAAGAATAATTGATGTAATTTTTCATGCACTCTCCTAGAAACACAGAAACATCTGAGTACTTTGACATTGTTGTTTTCAGCCCCTTCAGTCCAATAATGTATAGGGAAAATGTCTTTTAATAGCTATGTTCAAGAGCTTCCCAACATTGAAAAGACCAGTAGAGCAGCTGCCATAGACATTTACGCTTCTAGCACAGTATGATTTGTCAGAAGTGATAAGGGGTTTTTCTTTTCATGCCCAACTCTTTTATTACTGATCTCACGTTGTTCACTTGCAATTCATAGGAGATAAATGTCGTTCTGACCTCAGATCGGACTCCCCAATGGACCATATGGCCATACTGCTCCTATCTCACAAGCCTCACTTGGGCACCTAAAGTTAGGCAGTCAAATGACTTTTTCTCCTTCTGTTCCCTATCCCCAGCCCCTAGACTATCAGTGCTCCAAAGCCGATCCAAGCTGTAATGACCCATAATTACTGCATTACAGGAGGACAGATGCTCTCTTGGCACAGGAGCTTGGCACAGGAACACATACGCTTACAGGACTCTGGGCTCTCTCACTATTCAAAACCATGATCAAAAGACCATATGTAAAATTAACCCCTTGGTTTTTTCTTTAATATAAGTATTTCTTCCATACTAGATAAGGAGGGTCTTTTTCAGTAAAATCAACACAGAAAATGAAAAATAAAAAATTTAAAATAGAGCACTGACCGTGAGCCAGCAGGTATTTACCCTGCATATTTGCAGTCCCCAGAGGATGCCCTGGAGAATCTTGACTCTTGTGTAAATCTTAGTAGTAGATGACTGTCTCTTGTGTTGATCAGAGTTTTAAAATAAACATTCCTTTAGCCTCATATTTGGTCTAGTTGCAACTGATTATGTTTGATCAAGGCAGTAAGATATTCCTCACTTAAAGATGAGGCAAACAGAGCTAATGAGACATTCTCTTCCTGAAAACAGAATTTCTCCCATGGCACCTTCAGGATACGTAGCAGAGAACAAAGTGACTGGAAGGGTCTGTGTTAAGACGCACAGGTATAGACCCTCCAATCAGCAAGTAAACATCACAGACTCATGGAAACATCAGGGCGGGAAGAGACCTTTAAGATCATCCAGTCCAACCATCCACTCAGCATCATCACTGTAAACCCTAAGCCAATAAACCACAACACCCAGCACCAGATCCAGACACCTCTTAAACACTTCCAGGGATGGCGACTCCATCACCTCCCTGGAAAACCTGTTCCAATGGCTGAAGTTTATCAGTTTGTCCCAGCCAAGCAAGAACCACCAGCCTAAAGACTGAGTGAACTTGCGATTTTAAAGAAGAACACAGAGGAGATTTCAGGAAGAGAGCCAAAAGCAGGTTTGGGAGGACTTGTGCGTGTCTTGTTTAAAATTGCTGCAGGAACACATACATGGAGATGCTCCCTGGGTTTGTAGTACAAAAGCAGATGCAGGATGAGCAAGTTCAAGCTTCACCTAGACTCCAGGCACATATTGTTGAGGCCAGGACACAGCAACCTTCATCACCACATCATTACAAGGTCTGGAAACCTCTGCAAGAAGCTGCTACTCAGGAAACCTGTGCTCAACTTCACTGCCATGACAGCGTGCTCAAAGCCCAAAGTGGCACCTCTGAGCTGAGTGGTTGGGGAGAGTCAGGGCTCACCAAAGGGTCACAGATTTGATGGCTGAAACTGGTTTTTTATTTATCCCCAGTGGAGCTGGGATACAAGTGGGACAGGCCTGCAGCATGCTGCCTGACAGCTTGGCACAGCTTTCATGTCAGTAAAAGCAGATTCAGCTGTAGAGTAATTTTCAACATCTTTAATTAACACATCCAGCTCCCGGCACGGCAGGAGTGCTCTGTGCTGGACAGGGTACCCATCTCACCACACCAGCTCAGCTCTCCTTGCCCTAAAGCACAGTGACTCAGCCTCAGGCTGGCAACTTGGGATTTAGAGCCAAAAGCTGCTTTTTGGCTCTGAAGGAAAAACAAAAATATCCCAGACATTCCACTGGATCACTGAGCAAATACCATGAACTGCATTCAAGCAACATTTGCTTAAGACCCAAAAAAATAACTCAGTCAAGTAAAAAGGCTGCACAGTTTCCCTCTGCCTGTCACTGCTTCCTCACCCACACTGCCCATGTCCAGCCAAAGCCTTGCAGCACAAACACAAGGGTCTTTGCGGGAATGGCAGGGCTCCTCAGCACACAGAAATACACAGTAAAAGCAGTAATGTGGATTCCAGAAATATGTGAAGAATTGTTTTATTTTTGAGACAAAATTCAGAGGGAGAACAGACTGAGCTAAGCAACTATTTAATGGAAAATAACCATCAACTCTGATGGCTACCCACGGGATTAGGAGGGGGGAAAAAAAAGAGATCAGTAGTTAATGTCTGATTTATTCCAAGGAATCAAAGGATAGCTCCAGAAAAAGATGGAAGCGTCAGCACCTCTTCAGCAGTTAAGTCAAGAGCCAGTATCTGACTCCTTTTGTGGGACCAAAGCTGAACTTAAGTCTTGAAACAATGCTACAATTTCCCATTGAAAACAAAAATAATAAACAAACCCAGCAAGAAATGCATTTGACTCTTTCCATCTTCAGAACTCCTGAGGAAAAACAAATGCTGGGCAGCAGCTGCTCCATCTGTCTGTCTGTCCCCACAGCCACACTCACAGCAGCCCTTTGCAGGTGCTTTTATTTTCTCATGTGTTTCTCAGCTGTGACCATGCAGCAGATCCTGCCTTAGCTGCCCCCCAGGAAGGGTTCACCCCCCAAGTAAGGCATAAAGTGATAGCACAGAATAGTCACTTTGGATATAATTCCCCACATAAACAGCTTTGAAGGACACAAGAGCTCTGATTATTTTCAGTCTCTCATTGTTCTTTCAGGTTTTACAGCCTCCATGCTTCTCAGTAGCTGTCGCACGTGAAGAAGAAAGAGCTGGGGCACTGTGAAAATACCTTTTCTTGAAAAATGCTCTTCCCCAGTAGAAAGAAAAATATACCAATTTCAATGCTGCTGCTTCTGAGGTTGCCTAGCAAAGCCCTTTAACACGGCAGCAGGTAGCACAGCTGAGTTACTGTGGTCCAGGGTGGGTGTCCCAGTGTCCAGTCCAGGGCAGCACCTCGGGAACGGGGCTTTCCTGAGGGCAGGGCTCACCCATGAAGAACCTCTCACTTCTTAAACACTATGCAGGAACACTCCACTCCAGGAACTGCAGATGATGGGCATCAAAGTGCAGGGCACATCTCTGAGATCTTGTCCCAGCTCTGAGTAAGACACCCAAAAGCATACAGATATCTCAGAGCCCCTCTTCATGGCCAAATAAACGTCTCCTCCTCCCAGAGCGGAGCTCTGCCAGGCCTCCCACTGATGGCAGCTGGGGAGGGGAGCAGAAGACAAAAACCTCTGCAGAATGCCCACAGGAGTGGAGCCCTCCTTACCCTATGCGATCAGCCCCATCACCAATGCTAACCCACGCTGCCTGAGGAGGACACGGGAAAACACATCAACACCTGGCAAGTTTAAGATTTAGTAAATAAATGTACTGGAAGAGAAAAGATTTACCCTTGATGGCCTAATTTATAAGCCCCGAGAGGAAAAAAAGCCAACAAGAAAAAGCCCACTGAGTCCACAGGCCAAATAGCCAGTGTGGGGTAAATAAACCTCTCCTTCTGGAAGACAATCCTGAGAAACACAACGATCCAAGCGTTTCATCTTTCATTACACCAAGCTGCTGCTCAGCAAGTCTCTTTATAAACTACCCCAGGTATTAGACTACTGCCCTCAGTTAGATCTAAGAGCATCTAACTTATATCCAGTGACCAGGAGTCTCTGCCTGACTGGCAAAATGGTTAACCAAGCCCAAACACAACCTCAGCAAGAGCCAGCTCTGCTCCCTGCAGCCTCCCGTTAGCAACAAAAGGATTGACTCTTGCATTTCATTCTCCACTGGACAGGAAGCTCTTTTTGTGGTTTGGCTTGCGGGGATGAATCTGAAATGAAATCAAGTGGAACTGGCAAACTGGAGTGAGATTGCAGTCAGAGACTCCTCGGTCCTGGTGTGAGTGGAAGATTTACGCTGCACTATTTAGAACTCAAGAAATCAATTTCGTTCTAGCAGCAATTTTAAAATGTTGTCGTGCAAGACATAACTGAATGAACAAATACATCCATCACACACAACCTCAGCAGGGCTGCTGGATACCCTATTGTACAAGTCGATGATTACTTTTATTCCCAAATATTTTCTTTATGTCGCTATTTAGATCACTTTCCTCCTTTGTCTCCTTTCATTGCCTCACATAACTTCCTCTCTCTGTACTCATTTACCACTGGGTTGAAATTAATACTTAAATAAGCCAGTTCATTTCCCACTGTCCCTCAGGAGTCTCCACAGGCAAGGAGAGAGGTGGAAGCAGCCAGGAAAGTAAGAAAACCAACCCACTCTGTAGCTGCTATAGCAATTTCTTGAAGTTTCCTTCACATAAAGTCCTCCCAAAACCTTTCCTCTGATATGTCAAAACTTTCACGCTGAGAACATACCTTCTGCCAGGAGAATGTGGCATAAGTTTGCAAGAGCACAATCTCCCTGCAAATAGACACCTACCTTCGTGTTTATGTTCAAAGTACACACAAACCTTTTTCACTACACATTCTTTATTCACATGAGGTTGAAACCGAACATGGAAATCTGGTTAAGCACCTCATCATATTTCAAAAAGCTTTTTAGTCCTGGGTTCCTCACAGCTGTTGTCTCACAGTAGAGGGAAGGAGCCCATGGACACAGAAGGGAGCAGACTGTTCACTTTTACTTTGTTCCCCTTCCTTTCCAACCCACAGAAAATTCACATTGGCACCAGTCCTACAAAAACTTCGATTGTACCTCATGGAGCATGCAAAGAGGGAGTATGGGAACAGTTACATACTTCAGCCACCTTTACCACTGAGGCACATGTATTTTACATCCTGTCCAAGAGTTTGGACACTGAAGTACTCCCAGAAAGCCATGCAGAATGCGTGTTTTTCACTATCTGTTATGGGTAAGAGATCTGTCCTCAAGGTTCCCTTCTTTGTGCATTCCCCAGGAGATCCTTGTGTTTCCCCTTTAGTTCTTCCTTTCAAAAGAAAACGCCAAGTAATAAAATTGAACAAAAACTCTAAGACATTACTAAGATACTCAGTTCTGGAAACCAAAAATCTCAACTGCACTTGCTTCCTGGCACAACTTGACAACACCTGAAATTAAGAGCCAAAGGGAAGGGAGCCAGCTTCAGGAACCACTGAAGATGACTACAAATTTGGATTGTATTTCAAAGGAAGTGTCAGGTCTACATCGCAGGAAGAACAGAAGTAATGATAATAAAATTATTTTAATTCTTCCTTCTCCAAGTGCTGTAAGACCAGTACCATTCAAAAAAAAAAAAAAAAAAAAGGAAAAATTACAAAACAAACCACAGAGACTCCCAGAAATGGCAGTACTTGCTCCTTCTGCTATCACTCACACTCTGCAAACAAAACACATTCCCTGAAGAGTACAGGGGAACACAGAAATAGCACCCCCATACAAATGTAATTGTACTCACATATCCCAAAGTCTCAGATTAAAATACTCTGTCATTACTTTTACATCTCCTTCATGAATCATTATGTGAAATGAGTTCCATGAGTTAGCAAAACCCTCTGAGATTTTTCCAGCTCTCTCAAGTTTTAGCATCTCCAGGAAAACTCTTATTTGAATGCTGGAGAAGAAGAAATACAGTGCCTACACTGGGATGGAGCTCTTACACTGCAGCAATGAAAAACAGACCTTGCATATTTCAACTTAATAAAAAGCACTAAACACATTATGAAGAAGAAAATATAGTTAAACAACTCTTTTTATTGCTAAATGAGCCCTTAGATAAATATGCCTGATTTATCATTTGTTTGTGTTATCAAATTCTGGATCCAGGCCACAGCAACACAGGCTCTACACAGAAAAGAAAGAATACAACCTCACTGCCTCTAAGGTTTATGACACTATTACAGTTAAACCAGAAATTTCCCACTTAATAATGCAACAGTATGTTGCTAAATCTTTAGTTTAGCAGACTAAACAAAAGGCTTCAAAGAAATAAATATGTCCCAAAAAGTAAAATGATGGAAGACGGTAGTGCCATACAGTTTTTAATTTACTTCCAAAGCCATGGTTCACAGTGCCTCCAAGATCCTGTTTGCACAATGGATTTAGTGCTTGCCTGTGTCTTCAATATAGTCACTTTCCATTTACATAATGTTTTTCCAACCAGCACACAAGGGCCTGAAAGCGATCCTTAGTCCTTGTTGAGTGAATTGGGTATTCATCAGGCTCTCTGGGCTCCAGAGATGCTCATCTCCTCAGAATTTCTCTCAGTGTCAGGAGGTTTTTTTCAGTGTCACAGAGGGAGCCTCCTTCCTTTTCTGGTTAATTTAATCACAGTACCACCCTAGCGCCTCCCCCAGAAAAGTTGCATTGCCTTCAACCCATTCTCTTGGCTCTAGGGTGATGAGCCTGCAAAGCAGCCAGAAATACAACCCTTAACCACCTGAAGCAAAAACCGAGACATGGAGATTTCTATAGTGCTAATTTCAGCCAAGATGAAAGGAAAGACTAAACCTGGGATGGGAGAGCCTGGAAAGCAGCACTCCAAAGTGGAGGACTGTCTGGAGGAAAGAAGGGGATGGGGGGCAAAGGTTCTCTTCTCTGGGGACAGCTCTACTTATCACTGCTGTAATTTATGTCATCCATTACAGCAGCTTGCCCCCAGTACCATTCAGATGGCTGCAGATCAGACTGATCACTATTCACACCACTTGTACAGCAAGCTTCGAGGAGCTCCCTTCATATCCACAGTTCATCTCTCTGTACTGCAGAGGTCATAGGCAGAAAATTCATTTTCATAGTTTCCACTGGCCCTGAAGTTGACTTTGCAAAGACAAAATCTATAGTGAATAGGTCTGCTGTTGATCGGTTTGATAAAGGACAAACCGGTGCAAATTTTAGAGATCTAAGGAAAAAAGAAACTACTTATGAAAATAAAGAAATCTGTCACTGTTTTTCTTGACATTTACCATCTTTATGAAATAATGAATACCAGCAGTTAAAATATATCATAACCCTATTTTCTCCCTTCCAGTTTGCAGTCCAGCAGTCCCTGGGATTACATGGCCAAGCTGTAGGGAGCGGAGAGCCCACCAGGGGCTTTGCCACTGACACTCAGACACCTTCACCCCAGCTGCTGCTTGGCCTAACCAGGGACAGAGGGCCAGTTCTGGATAAAGCAACACTAACTCTGAAATGGCTCTTCAGCATGACAACAGAATACAGCTTCCTAAAGAAATGAACCTTACAGGATGCCTATGACATTCTCTTGAAGCAAAAGGTATCATATGAAGCACAGGCCATTCTGTAGCAAAATAAACTCAAGGAGGTCTCACTGCCCAAAAATCAACATATTGCTACCTATGACTGCAACATAGATATGGTAAAAATCTGAGAACTCTGGTGATTGTTTTCTACATAAATAATTACCCTAACATTTTCCATTAACAAGGTGTTTCACAGCTCTGTAACAAGCAAAAACTCAAGTCTCTTATCATCATCCTAGAGCACAATTTCCATATACTTATTAAAACTATTTAATAGAATAAGCAGATCTTTTAAGAGCTTAATAGTTCTTGATCATACCAAACTAAGAGTCCAACTAGTGCATAACCCTTTCTCCAGCACTTTCCAGGATTAGGCAAAAAGGAAGAATAAAGAAGAAGAATAAAGAAGCAATGTCCGAACTGACAAAGCAATAGCCAAGACAGAAATAAACTGCTCACAGGGGAAGATTGCTCTTCCCCAGAGAGCAGGAACCAAATATTTCCAGGCATTTCAAGAAAGCCCATGGGTTTTGAGTGCTCTCCCCCTTTGCTTTGAGATATTGGCAGAGAGATTTTCAAAAGAGCACAGACAGCAACATGCGTCAAGCATTCTAAGAAAAGCTGACCATTCTTTCAATATCGAAAAATGCAAGCAGAAATTTGGCAAAAGAAATTGGTTTGTGCATTAACAAATAAAGAATTATTCATCCTTTAAAATTATGTAGCTTTCCCCATGTAGCCCAAAGCAAGCAGAAGCAAAGTGCTCCTGTTCCCAGGGAGCCTGAGACAGCACTGGTATGAGACACGGCTCTACTTCCAGTCAAGGATTAGAGCCTTTGCTAAGCCTCTCCTAACACTCTCATTTCCTACCAAAGCTGTTGTTATTTTGGTTAAATGGTTTTAAATAGAAAATTACATATATTTTAGGTTAGTTATGCATAATGCTTAAATATGACAGCACAATAGAAAGCAAACAGCATTTTGGGTAAGAAAGAATTTACTTTATGCTGAAAGTACAGATATTTACAGTACAAGCACACACTATATTATTTGTTTCCTATTATCTGGCTCTAGCCTTCCACTCCTTTCCTCTGCTGCCTCCTCATCAAAACAAATTGGTATCCCCTGTTGGGCCGAAACCAAGCAGAAGATTCTTTAATTACAGTGCAAACCCATGAAGAGCATTTCAGTTCAAGCCATGTATGCAAAAATCAAACCTGAACAGACCAACCTAGCTATTCTTGAGAGGGAATCTTATTTACAAGAAAGCTTACTGCACCTACAACAAATTCATGGGGGGAAAAAAACCCTAAACCCAACACTGTTTCTTACTCCAGCAAGGGCAGCCAGCACATGATTCTTTGGAGGATCTTGTTTACCTTTTCTTTTCCAAGGAGGAAAAGCTAAAGCAAAGGTTAGTCCCCTCCTGAAAAACCAAGTACTGTGGCAGACAATATAGATTGTAATTTTTCTTCATGTTTTGTCAGTAGCAAGGTCAGATATTTAATTTTTAAAAAGCAGATATAAAACAACTGCCTCTCCCCTTCTCACAAAAGCAACAGAGAGATTATAAAAATCTCCACATTTAAATCAACTACAGCAAAAACAAGGCAGCCCCTCCCATGGCAGCAAGATCATACAATATGCACTGGTGAACTGCAGCACAGCCCTTCTGGGGATGAA
Organism: Platysteira castanea; assembly: GCA_013397175.1. Taxonomy (NCBI): domain Eukaryota; kingdom Metazoa; phylum Chordata; class Aves; order Passeriformes; genus Platysteira; species Platysteira castanea. The sequence goes on along the minus strand of VYXC01011222.1, from coordinate 308,061 downwards.
CTTGTAACACCCAGAAATGGCATTAATGCATCATATCATAATGCCTGTCACAGCCTTAGGTTCCTGTGGTCCCAAACTGTTCAGCAGTGCAAACAGACAGCTTCCTATCTGCATGCCTAAAGTGACACTGTGCTATTCGAACAGGCTATGACAGACATATATATGTACTACAAAATAACTCTATTGAATTATTTATAACACTTTTCTTCTTAAAGAAGCATTTAGCAAGCTGTATCATTAAAACATAAACAGCAGCTGCCTACATGTCCCTGTATATGCCAAATTCAGCGTTTAAAAGAGGAGGTGATGAATAGCATTATTGAGGGAAACCGCAAGGGCAATTTATGAGGGAGCAGTGCAATTAGCAGAAATAGAAATTGGGCTCCAGCAGCCACACTCAGAGTGCTACTCCTGCAAAAAGAGAGACAGCTTTCCAATGATTGCAGCCCTTGGGACACTGCCTCATTCCCAACACAGTGTCATTAGAGAGGTGTCTCCCAGCATGGTGGAGGACAGGGGGAGCAGTGGCCTTGCACCACCTACATGCCCAGACTTTTGTCTACATAGACACCCAAGAATAAGCAAATACAGAGGACAGGCAAATACAAAGCAAGATAATGTCACTAGTTTCTTGCATCTGCTTTCTTTCCTGCCTGCCATTTGCTCTGCTTCCTTCCTTTGCTCCCAGAAAAGTGCAATCCTGGCAATGGACAAGTGCCCCCAGCACTGCCTGCACTGGCCAGGTGATGGAAGTAGGTGTGAGCAGCACCTGCTTGGGACAGAGCCCAGGCAGACCGTGGAAGCTATGGAAACTGCAGCAAGTGGGAACTTTATCTAGGGAAGACTGGAAACGTTTGGAACAGAGACAGAGCCATGACACGACCTGGAGAAAGCTCTTGAGGGATATGCAGCTGTTTCAAGGGCAAATTGCAAACAAGAGCACACCCGACACAGGCAAGTGTGTGGATGTCCACGGATTATGAATAAAGATACTCCTGTGCTCCTTACAGTCACTCAAATGTAGTTCATGTGATCGTAAACCAATGACTAGAACAAGCACGGTAAGGTTTACCCAGACATTTTTAATTTAAGATACTGGGATGAAATTTTAGAAAGTGAACAGAAGAAATTCCGTGGAGTGGTCCAAAAAGTGCATCTCAAGGGTGGATCATACAGTAGAGGATACCAGCCAGAAAGGCTAATAAAAACAGAGAAGCTGTGAGATCCCAGCAGAACTGCCACCTGTGCTCTCTTGGAGGTGGACCAAGAGGATGACGGCATGGTACCACAGGCCAAAGCAAAATCTACTCTCCATTATATCAGGCTATTGCCCTTTGGAAAAATACATAACCAGCATGGCTAGGTTTAGCTAGAGGGAGCTTAAGAGAAGGCAAAACCCACTTCAGTTACTACTTATAGATTGAGTTTGGACTTGTATTAAGAACTCTCCGAAAGAGATCAGGAAACCAAACATTGCTCTTTGATGCAGAGTCCAAACTGCTCTGGAGTTTCTTGTTAAAAGGAAAACGTTCTTTTCCTTTTATGCTTTAGGCAAAGGAGACATAATTCCGTCATACATTCCAGCTAACACTTAAAACTCTTACACAACACAATGTCAGGTATAACCAAAATCTAATTAAATCAAGGATGCAGTGGCAAAAGCAGGCTTCATCTCGCTTGCGTTTTTCTCCAATTCCAGCAACTAAGCTGCCACTTTCAGGCACCTACAGTTTTTCTGAAAGGAAAATTAAGTAAACACACACTGTAAAAGAATAGAAGAGAAATTTGTATCCAAGAGTGTCCAGCAAGTGTGGAAAAGGAGATAAAGCTCTGGACTTTGCCAAATGGCACAATCATCTAAGGCCTGGAAAAATTCTGAAAGAATCAGCAAAAGACTATCACAAATCCTTCCACATAAATGGCTAAAGACACACAGAGCAGCTTTCATAACACTCAAAAAACCTTGACTTAGGTACATGTACAGTCATTCTCCTTTACCACTACGTAACCTGATAAGGAATGCAAACTCTTGTAATCACAATTTCTTCCACTTACATATGCACTTCTCAGCAGATGATTCTCAGATGAACAAAGCCCTAATCACTCCTGAAGGACATTATCACATGCACAGCACTGCCAAAACACCAAACACCTCGTATTCTGAAATCACAGTGAGTTCCTGGTTGAAAGGAGCTATAGCTCTTTTCTTTTCCAACAGGTATCAGCTTGAAGTTACTAAGAAAATAGTGGGGTTTGTGGTGGGGTTTTTTAACTAAAAATGATAGACTGGTGTTCAACTCTTTAAGAGCAAAGCAACAGAGAACAGGAACTCAGCAAGGTCACAGAGCAGAACTGACCTTGGGGTTCCTAGTGCTCCATGTCAGCCCATGTGAATTTATTGGCTGTTTTGGCAGCAGAGCACAGCAGTGGTCTTCCCTGCTCTCTCTGAGTGACTTCATGCAAAACAGCTACAGCTTAAAGGAGAATGGCATTTTGACACCCTTGAACAAGAGAGGGTGTAAAAGCTGGTCAGGAGAAAACCGAGGGCAGAGCTGGGGGCCCTGGTAACTTTCATGAAGTAAAACACACATTCCTGCTAGTAAATTACATGAAGGGAAACAAAAACTCTTCCCAGCAACCTTTCCAAAGGCTTTGAGTCCTATGATACGGTCTTGTTTGATCTATCATAAGCAAGGTAAGTCAGCCAGTAAAATGATTTGAAGTAACTGCAAAGGCTGGACTCCGGTTGATGACTCAAATTATAGGAACATGTATCTGAGGTATTTCATCCTGCCCCAAGTTATTCCTAGGCACTGCCTAACAGGAAGGTTGTTCTGAGTTTGACCTGTTCTGCACTTGGTCACCAGCATTTGTGATGTGGAAGAAACAAACACAATCTTAACCTCGGCACAGAGCACAGGAAGCAGAAATATAGTGGCCTGCACAGTCTCCTGTGCACTGAGGTCTGTCATTTGAAGCAATCCCTGGTTTCAAATGGTGAAGCCTTTTAGATGTTTACTCCCTCACGTCTGTCTTCAGCAGCACAGTTCATGGTCACTCACATTAAAGGACTCTGACTGAAACGGAAATCTGGAAAGCTCACAGAGACCTGACAACAAACTAAAAAAGGCTTTATAAACTGTGTTCTCAGTGAGGAAATCTGTACATAGAACTAGATGCCTGATACACCAGGTTTATGCACAGTGCAGTATACATCAGGGTCACGTAGGGAAAATGTGGGGGTAGTACTACAGCATGTCCCATAAGAGATGAAAGCAAAGTTGTGGTGCCATAGGGTGAGTAAGAATCAGAAGCCAAGATAAATACTCTGCTTGACCCTAATGTGGCTCAGGCACCATTGTAATAGCTGTAATTGGACCAAAACTGAATGGGATCAAAATTCATTTTGCGGGCTCATAAAGTCTTCCAGCATGATCAAGCCCATTGGAAAGGAAAGCTCATGGTCACAAGGAGATGACACACTTGTTCGGACAAGCTAGATTAGCGAGTTAAGTTCAGAGAAGTTCTTGTGCAAGGCGTGTGTACTAATTTGAAATCAAACCTGTGGGAGATCACAAGTCAGAATTATAATTTTAATAGGAGAAAATTAAAAGAAATAAATAAATGCAGTAGTACAAGGATACTGACAAAAGTCAGAATACAACCTGACACTCTATGGTGGTGGCAGTCCAAGCGAAAGCGGTCCTCTTGAAGCGGTGATCCTGTAGAAAGAAGGGTCTGAAAGTCCAGCAGTAGGTCTTGTCCTCTGAGACTCCAGCAGGCAAACCCTTCTGTGGTGTTCAGAATCCCAGCTTATATCCAGGATGGGATAGTTGGCTCCTCCCTCTGGGCGGAGCATCTCCCAATGGGATGGTGAGTCATGGGATAAGGCACTGATGGGCCATTAACAGGAGGTAGTCCAAGGGGGAGTTATCTCTGAGTCATGGGGTGAGGCACTGATGGCCCATTAACAGGAGATAGTACAGAGGGAGAAGGCAGGGAAAACACTGCTCCACCTGGTTCCAACAGCTCACAAAGATGGTAACAGAATATACTTCAACCCAGGACAGCATGTGTGATCTCTAGGCTGACAGAGGAGGAAAAAAAAGAGAAAAAGACATTGTATACTAAGACAGCAAACAACAATATCTGGAAATCCCCGGAAGTCAGAGAAAGTGCCTACCATCAGCAGAGCACTGGCACTGCTATGGTGTGAATGTGACCTTGCCAGTTCCCAGTCACATCCCAGAGAACATTCCAACCACCACAGCCCAGCCTGTCAGGGAGGATGGCATGGGTCTACCCCAGGAAGGAAAGGTAGCAGGGAGCCCAACCTCACCCACCCACCCCCTTCCTTGCACCCCATTCTGCTGCTGGCTTCACCCCAACTAGACTGGAGTCAGAGTGTCCCTACAGCCACCCTGTGGTGGTGTGAAAGAGATGGAGTTCACACATGGTTGTTGCATCTTTCAGCACTAGCTAGCTGAGCTCCTCAATCTCCAGGACATGGCATGGAGCAGCACCTGCTCCTTCAGAGGTGATTTTGGGGTCTGACCACCTCTTCCAGATCATGGGCAGAGAATCAGACCTTTCATTTGTTTGTTTCTTAAGCAGATCCAGAGTGATCAAAGTTTGTAATAGGTCAGCATTTTATAACCAACGTATGCTAAATGCTAAAATGTGAATGTACGTTTCTCTGTGTGACTGTCAGAAACTAGCAAGGAAAACTCAAAGTCGTGAAGGAATCCACCAGGTTATATGGACAGAGTCTTAGAGGTTCTGAAATGTTTGGCTTAACTCTCTGAATGCCTCTTTCAACCCCTAACTCATCACTGGAAGTCAGGTTCTAGATCAGAAACTCAAGAGAAATTAGTCATACTTTTCCCCTGACAGTCCATTGCTACTTAGAAGGAAAATGTAGTGTTTTCTTCATCTGTTAAGATAAAAATGAAGAATGGTTTCCCATCTTAAGCCTTTAGAGGATAGACTATTTGTGCTGCACTGCTGTTAAACCTGTCTTATAATTCCACTACCAAAAAAAAGGGAACATCACACTTACAAAATCATTGCAATTATCAGCCATTAAGGATGCGGCTTATAATGTAGTACAGAACCCTTATAAAATGTTATAACTTCAGCTGATGTTTAATTTTATCTCTATTAAGCAACAGCCTAGAAGGTAATGGCCTTCTTTGCAACCTGAGTACAAACCAGAAAGCATATGTAGATTTTGTTCTTGAAGTCTTTGCACAGTAATTCCTGGAGTATTTAATGTCACTCCAAGGGTATCCATATACAGTCACATGCAAGGTGAACTTACATAACTTTAAAAGAATCAAAGATTCCTGAAAATATCAAGTCAACAGAAATTAAATTGACATTTGAAGGCAAAAAAAAAGTAAGAAAGCTGAAACTCTGAAATTTCAGTCCTGGTCTAACATGGCCTCCCATCACAGGACGCTGACATTTTAAAGAATGTTTATAGAAAGCTGGATGATGTCTGTGGCCAGTGACAATCTGTAGCCACACAATGTCCCTGAACACACATTTATGCCTGTAGCCACAAATTTATCCCTCCTGGGGCTGTGTGATCACTACCAGACACAGTGTGAAACAAGGAAACAATCAGCAGTGCATGGGACCAACTTTTCCTACTTTTTCAAACACAGTTGTTAAACTTAACAATGCTCTGTGACATACACAGCTCCAGAGGAAATCATAATTCTTTCTTAGCTGCAGAGATATCCCATCTTCATTAGGACCTAGAGCTCTATCAAGTGCATTTATTCAGAAATCTTGCTAGAGTTCCAACAGCTGCCTTCACAGTCACATATGCAAAACAGTAGGCTGGAATTACCCATTAATCTCACAAAAGAGAATTAGGTTGATGTCATGTAGTTTGAATAGTAATTATAGCATGAACTAGAAACTGTTCACAGTAATAAAAATTGTTATAAACAGTTCTAGATCCACAGAGTATGATGGATGACTTGGTATGACACTGAATAATGTTTTAAATATTGTATTGTTTACATTCCAGTACACAGCACCATATTCAAATTCCAGGTGACTCAAATTTGATTCACACCAAAGGTTTTCTTGACCTATAATATCTTAATTTAGAAATATGGGTACAGCCCACAGTTCACAAATGGTTTTGCCAAGAAGGTCAATGTGATATTTTATTTGAATTCTACATGATTAAAAAAGAAATCTTAGTCAAACTACTGGGAGGTTTTGGTCCTGTAAACACAGCACAATCTCTTGAATCTTGGAAGCATCACTAAAGCTGGATGAAAAAGGTACCACTGCCAAAACCAGATTAGGTTATATCCAGCAATGGATGCAGCAGCTCGAATACCTGCCTTCAACACCAACACTCTTCATAATGGCACCTTCTGGGGACAAAAATATTCTAGCTACTCAACCAAATACTACTTTCAATGAGTATTTTTAAACTTTAATCTACCTCTGGCAACCCACTATTTTTAATCATTCCCCCTACTATTTTTCTGGCATAAAAATGATGGAAATATTTTGGTTTATTTTTCCTGCTGCTTGTCAGCTAATCAAATTTGATATTTATATTGTACTGGGATAACGAAATGTCAAGATGGATATTATAACAACATTTCTGAAGATAGTAATTTAACCTTCAGCAATCCCATTTGATTCAATGGTGTCTATACGCTTGCAAATAATTGTATTTTAGATCCCTGAACTCTGATGGCAGAAATAAATCCTCCCCCTCTTAAATTGCTGGGTCTGGAGTGCCACTCGGTGGCCAAATACAAACACTCTTCTTGCAGCAAACACCTCCCTAACACCAGTCAAGCCATGTGGTAGAGTCTAACTTTGGGGTATAATGGATTTGAAAACAGTTATTCTGCCTTTACTTACATGACACCCTAACACAATAAGGAAAATTTTTATTCATCATACAAATTGGGGTCATGAAACCCTGGTGACAGCCAACACCTCCTCAGTGAGGCAGAGAATCTCCAACATTACAAGCCGAATCTCTCACCTCTCACTTCAGAAAAAATGCAGCTGTAACAAACATATCCCCTGCAGCCCATCCTTACCACTGGATAACTTTGAATCCTTAGCACTGGGAAGCTTGTATTTATTTAATTTTTAAACCTAAACAATCAAGTTTCTTTATATAAACAAATATGCCTATTCTAAATAAAGAAGGAATCAGTGTCATGGTGGCATTGGATGTTAAAATGCCGCAACCTTCCCAAAAGCGCCTCTAAGGAAATCTCTCTGGGTAGCCAGCCCACTGGCACGCACGTGTACGCTTTCACACCGGAGAGCTGGCAGAACAGTCCGACGATGAATGAGCAGCAAGGGTTTTCACACGTGGTTCTACAGGAGAGATTTTCATGCATCCGCACTCATCCAAGGCTTTCCCAGAAGTGCCGGGAGAGCACCAGGGGTCCTGGCAGAGCGAACCAATGAGGAAACTCTGAGGGTGTATCAGGTAACAAGGGGTGTGGCAGCCAACGGAGCCAACCAAGGAAACAGAACTGGGGTACATTAACAGAACAGAGCATTCTGGGGGAAGCTTTTTCAGTCACCATAAGCTGGAAAGGAACCTAGGACTTATCCTACCACAGGATTCCTTTCGTTCCTTGTCCAGCAGGCCCACCGGCCTCCACAAATCAGAAACTAGGGTGGGGGAGACAAACAGCACTTTATAAAGTTGGGAGCATCTGTACCATTTGTACACTACCATCACGGGAGAATAAATTAGTATTTATTCACAGTATCTCATAACACCAGGCCAGTGCTGAACTTGCATCACTCTGACCTGGCCAGTTTCAAGGGCAAAGCATTTCCCGTACCATCAGAAAACCTCCACTTCCTCTTACTCAGCTGCCTCCCAGACACTGAGATGCAACAAGGATTTTTGTGTTCCTACTTGTTTTTATTATGACAGCAACAGCAGCCAGCAACAGCACTCACATTCAACATAAACACGACACAGTGACCAGCTGGTTAAGAAAGGACGGAGAAAATTAGTTTATGCATGACCAACATCTTTCATCCTTCAGAGAGTAAGAAAAAATTCACTTCTAAATTTAAGAAGTTCCTCACAATCAGCTGAGTTAGTTGCACGGTTCCTTTTCCTGTTGGATAGTACAGTACATAGGAATGGAGAGCAGAAGTGAATATCTTGCATGAAGAATCTTAACTAGAGAAATGAGATTTCATTACGTAAAAAAAATCAAACATCCTTTATTATTAATACTTTTACTGTAAGCTTTCCAAATTGCTAGCCAGCTTCCCAGAACATTTTTTAACCTCCTTTTTCCTCTAAAATGTAAATGGGTCATAGTACATTTAAGAACTTTAATCAGAGTCCACTTTTACACTGCTATCTGAATAAATCCCAATTAGATCAAATTAGTATTCAGTGTTCTTCAATAACCCATCCACATTGGTTTAAAGACAGGAAAAATACTATCTGGTTCTAACTTGATATCAGACCAGAAATGAGTGTCAAATATAACACAAGGCAGGAAAAGACAATGCATTCTTAATTCAACAAGACATTAACTCATCTTGCATCAATCCACACCACTGGGCAAGGCTCCTGCTGGGACATGACTCATACATGGGCATCATTCTATAGGAACAAGAAATTGCCTGTAAAGCCAAAAGTTGCTGCATGGGAGACTTGTACCCCTGTGGGAAAACCTCAGAGGCTCAGGGCCTGTTGGAAGGTGTGTTTACACTGCTCACTTCAGCAGAGCCTGGGATGCTGGAAATATTAACAGGGATACAAAGTAAGGTCACTATAACTATGCCTGTACTGTGGCACCAAAAATGTCTTTCTTCCGAAAGAGAAAAAAAGAAAACTAACAGGGTGAAGTCATCACAAAAAAAAAAACCAAAAAAAACAAAAAAAAACAAACCACCAAAAAAAACCCCAAAAAAAAAGAAAACAAACCCACAACTCTGCATGATTTTTGTATGAAGTCTGTGAGCCCACTGTTCCCTATGATTTCATCGCAAGAGGTGCTGTGAGAAGCAGCTCTGGCATGTAGAAGGTTCTTTGTAGCATCATTTTCTTAAACAAGAAGGTGACAAACAGTGACAGTATGCTGAAACCACATCAACCATACACAGAGGAGGTGTTAGCAGGGTCCTAAAGGATGCCAACATTTCCATCGAATCAGCTACAAAGCCATCATCTGGTTCTGCCCTCAAAGTTATCAAAATCAGTATACTCCAAATACCTTTAAAGCCCTGTGTTCTAATAAAAAATGTGGTCCAACTAGTGAACATCTGCAGACAGATGCATTCTGTGTTATTCAGCACTTGAAAACGAAAAAAAGGGATATGATTTGCTGAGAGCAGGTCAGCTACACACCTGAGCTATGAATTACACACCTGAGATGTGAACTACACACCTGAGATACGTGCCACAACCACATTTCAGGGAGGCTGACGTCCAACCTTTTCAAACTGGAGGAAGCCAGTGGTGGGCTGGGATGATCCCACAGAGCTCCCTGCCATGGGAAAGCTGTGCCAAACTGGTCAAGAGCTCAGTGAGGAGCACCAAGCTGAGCTCACCCGCTTCTCACGCTTTTCATATGACTTCAGGGAAGTGCTTAAGCACAGGAACCTACCACACGCTCTCTGTATAATAGAAAACATTGACTTTTGTGAATGATAATAAACAGAAGGCTCTTGAAAGGGCTTTACTCTCCAAAAGAACCCCTTAAATATTTACATTCTCAGGGCTGCTGTGCAGTAAGGACTGTTCACTGCTGAGGCAGCTGAGAGCTTGCCCACAGCACATGGCTGTGCCACAACTGTCACAGCAGCAGCTCAGCCTGGGAAAACAGGATGCCACAGTCAAGCTGCTGCTAATCTGCCCCTCAAGTTCATTTGCAAACAAGCCACCTATATTCCTCCCTCCCAGGACACAGCTCAACCATCATCTCAAATGTCTCTGAGCAGCCCCCACCAGAGACTGGATGCAACTCTGCTCTCCACACCGCAGCCTTTTGGAAGCAGCAGAAATAATTCACTGCAACAGACAGATCTTAAGCAGGGTTTTGGTTTTTTTTTTTCTCTAGGAACTAAAGATGGCAGTCAAAAGAAGCTGCTAATACAGCCCTTACACCCCTCCCAAATGCAATCTGTATCTTGGTAAGCAAGAAACCTAAGACAAATGAAATGAAAATACAGAAGGAATAAAATAGGGACATTTGAGTCATGTCTGTGACACGAACAAAGCTTTTACTAATTGCAGAACTGTGTTATGTCCATTCACCAGCCCATTTTTCAGCTTTTCATTTAGACAGAGAGCCAGACATTTAGCATAAGCAAACAAAAATCCTGAAAATTCACAATAGGTGGTTCCTGTTCTGAGACAGCCCTAGTTTATCACTTTTTTCTTTACTGCTATTTAATGACTCATATCATGCGACTCTTTCCTCTTTCCTAATGTCTGCTGTTGAAGTCTCCTCCAGAAAGATAATACTTGAATGCCTGAGGGGAAGTCAGAGAGAAAGATAACTGCAAAAAAATCACGGCAACCATCATTTCCTAAGTCTGCATTGAAACAGATAAAGCTTCCATTGCCAAAATTAGTTCATATGGTACAATATATGGAGAGATGGACAGATCTCTTTATATGGGATGATAGGCTTAATCTTTCCATCAGATATATATGCAGACATATATGAAATAACTTCTTTGAAATCAGCTGAGTTACTTTTGAGTCATAGCCAGAAATCTAAGGTCTGAAATGAGTTTGCTCTGTGACTTGGCAGCTGGAAAATCCAACTGATTGTCATAGAGAAGGTGCATCTTCTTTTGGGATAAAGTCAAGAACGGTAAGCAGAAAAACATAAACCAGATGTTATCGTAGCATATGGTAGCATACAGACCCATTAGTTACTAACTAATTTCATGCACAATAACCTGCTAAACTAAAGCTGTAACTGTCACAAATGGTGCTTTCCCTATTTCATCATTACAGGTGATTTGATTCACCTTGGCTAAATATGAACCATACTGTAACTACTGAACAAAGTCATTAAGCCCAGATCTTCACTTCCATACATTCCCTAAAGAATGCAGGGCAGTCCTAAACATTTTGATATTGGCTGTTTTATATCATAGTAACAAATATATTGTTGCTTACTGCTCTAAAAATGTTAAGTAATAAATCTGTTTCTACAAGTGTGTATTATGTCATTGCTGGCCAACATCCCTGACAGCATAGGTAAGTGAAGATATTTTATACAGCACATAATGGGAAATCAGAGATCTATCCTGTGAAAATCAATAAACCCCACATGATTTCACAACTAGGCTTGCAGAGATTCTTCAGGGATTTCCCTGGAGAATCGTGGCTAAGAAAAAGGAGGATAGTGTAAACCCAATACTAGAGTATTTTCCAAGTGGGCAGATGACTTAATTTAGACTGTAACATCGCTATGACTTTGTAAAACATACACTGAAGTGAAAATAGAAAGTCTTTTTTAAATGAGCCTGCACCAGCTTTGCCCAGCTTTTGACACCCAGCCATGAACACTGCTATGACCAGCTGGCACCCTCCCCTCGTGCCCCCAGCCCTGCACTAGGTGCCTCGGTGCTGTCCTCCCACACGTGCTCTGCAGCAGCACAGCATCCACCTGCACTGGCTGCACAGCCGTGAGTCTGCGGGCAAGGCACTCACTGGTGGGTCACAGTGGGGACACATCCTCTATCCTCTAACTCTGTGCCAGAGGGAGAGGGGCATTTCCCAGATAGCAACCTGCAGGAAAACTGGAAAGAGAGCTGCCTCCCAGCAAGTGCATACTGAAAGAAACTCTGCAGAAACTAGAAAATATTTTCCATGTTTTCTATCCTCGTGAGACTGAGAAGTCACACACAAAAACCTCTGGCTCCTACTGAGAGAAACTGTGCTCAGTAGATAACGCCTTTAGAAAGAATTACAGGAAATAGGAATACATTCTGCCACGGGCTGTGGCTGCAGCAGTTCATACTGAGGCTTGATGAACTGCCATAGGAAATGCACTGCCGAGGTGAGCCCCAGGCTTCTCCCTCTTCTTGCTGGGAAGAGTCAGCATGCAAGGACCACAGACCACATGCACTGCATTCCTGATGCTCCACTCACAACCTACTCCCTACGCAGTACAGAAGGCAGCACAGAAATCTGCTAGGATCGAGAGTTTCCCTACTGTCTACTACCTGACATTTTAAAATCCAGCTTGGTTTGACTCTAGGTACCTACCTCCCCACCACCCACTGTGACTTCCTATCCAGAGCAGTGACTGCCTAGATATGGACAGAGAAGAAAGTGTATCCCTCCCTCCTCCAAGCACCAGCTGATGCTGTCCTAAGCAGCCAACTGAAGCTCTACCCATGCAAAGCCTCCAATCGCATAATTAAAGGATTCCTCAGCTATGCAGGGAAGCAATTTATCCTTGCAATTATCAGAATGCCTCACAAATCTTCCGACTGCCGTTCAAACAGCACTGGATTTGCACTGACAGAAAGAGCAATTGATTCCACACTGGCAAAGATGGAAAATTCAGGGACACATTAGACTGTGGTTAACACAGCAGAGATGGGGTGCCCTCAGGAACCCCTGTGGTCCTCTCTAGCTCCAAGGACAAAACCATCAATGCTTCCAAGCTAAGCTGCTGGAAATGAGCTCCTTGAAGTGCATGTCTTTCATCACAGATGCCTATTTGATAAATGCCATCCCCTAAGGTAAGTAATGGATTTCCATTTCAATTGATAAGCATAATTTTCTGTGCATCAAAAGGACCTCTGTCAGTAGAAGGGATTAGAAAACCAGGAGGTGCCTCAAGAAGGCCTTGAAGCTTCCCCTGATGAACTTCTCCCAAATCTCAATCTTTTCTCATTTCCATCTCCATAAACAACATCATTTTATCCACCAAGTTCTGCAAATTCAGGTAACTGCTAACAACTCTCCTTAGGTGTGAGAACCCTGGTTCAGGGTTAAATAATGTTTTGCCAGTTTTGTAATGTCATTAAAAACCAAGGAAAATATTTGTGTTTGCTGTGACTTTGATGTGAAATGCATTTAAATGAAGTCATTTAGGCTGAGCTTGGGGCAAAATTAAAAACCCCACATGGGACACAACCACATAGGAAAGCAAATTCACTGAGCTTTGCAGAAATCATTACAGAGATCCAAGCAGAAAAACCATTGTTAACTTACTGTAAGAATGGCTAAATTACAAAGACAACACTGAAACATTATAGTCAAAACATGTAATCATGAAAGAATTTAGGATTTTTCCTTGAGGCCGCTGCAGCCCAGGCCCCCAGTGGGTCTGTGCACAGAATTTCTATTGTCTTCAGCAGGAGACTTTTGTATGGAAGAATCACTAACCAAAAGATTATTTCATGCCATTGAAACAGGTTTAAAATGTTTATATTTACATACAGACATATACACAAATACACATATCTTTAAAAAAAATCTTAAAAATCAGGCATTATAACAAATTTTCTCAATCATGAGAACTAGAAAGGGTTCCCTGAACTGTTATCAAAAGATAATTTTCTAGAAATACAAAGTAAGTAAATAATTTTTTAATTACTTCAAGACTTCTTCCAGAATTCATCTCATCTATTAAATACTCCTACTTCCACTACTTTTTTTTTTCTAAATCTTTTGAAAGAAAGATAGCCTACCTCCTTTCTAACCCAGTGAGCCAGAGAACCATCTGTGGCATATGTGGCAACACCTATCCTGATATCAGAAACCATATTCCTCTTCATCTTGAAATACAACAGTAAAAAATGTAAGTTGCCACACCCTTACTGTGCACTGCAGGACACCTCCTCAGACCAACAGGCCCTCTTCCAGCAGCGCTGGAAGCAGCAGCAGTGGGCTGATCACAGTTACCTGTCACCTTAGCAAAAGAGCGACCCAAACAAGGGACCCACCTGCCTTCCCACCACTGCAAAGACTTCAGGAAGAAAGGTCCATCTCAGCCTGCACCAAGAGTGAGGAGATCTGTGCCATTCGAGTACAGTAGTTCTAAAGCTGTGGAGGGATTTTAATACTTTCTGAGACTAGGAGAATGTTAAAATTAAATCTTAATTACTCTCAGTATTTTGTTTGGGAACTGCTGCTTAAATAAGGCAAAATTACACTCAAGCCAACCAGAATTTGTTCTTTTGGATAACCCAATAGCATCATCCCAGTGATTTGGGATGAAGCAATTGCACCACTGTGACCCATGGCCATACTTAAGCCACCATTTGGGAAAATGAAACAAGAAGAAAGGAAAGAAAAGGAACAAAAAAAAAATACAAAAAGGAGAGTTCTAAATGTGGTTGCAATTGGTTAGTTATCATGATCCAAAACTGAATGCCAAAGAACATAGAGAACTGACAGCTCATGTTTGCAACCTGCATCTTCCAGCAGCCAGAACATGTCGAAATAGAAATAATACAAGGTACTCTAAAAGGAGCTATTCTGCAGGTTTGCATCACCATAGATTCATGCAGCCTGTAAACACCACCTCTTCTGGGTATATGATGGCCACTTATCCTGCAAAGCAAAAATTCAGAGCAAGAGAAAATGGCAGAAAATGCCCAAGAATAGGCAGAGATGCTCTATCCGTGGGCAGCTCTCACCATGGGCATGGTGACAGGTCCATACTCCTGCCCTTGACTACATGCAGGAGTAGCATGGAGAAAGTACCACATGTAACACAGACCCAGATGTAACAATAGTTAGTTAAAGTCATAATTTTTCTAAAAATACTCACCGTAAAAACAAATCTGTTTTATTCTGGGCATTGTTAAAACATTACACAGTGCAAGATAAAGTAAAATAGAACAAACTCATGAAAAAGATCTAGAAATAGCACTGTAATTCCATTTCAGATTTTGATTCAGTTACTGTGCTGGAATAACTCCAGGTTTATACCATCCTGTCAGACTATAATTTGCTACCACATATATGAAATCTTCCTCTGAGTCAGTGCAAAGAAACTCTACAAAAAGCCTAAAGAAGTCCAAGAATCTCAGTACAACATGAGAGGCTCAAAGGGGAGTCCAGGAATCCTAAGTAAAAATATTTCGCTTTTTCCAAGTATGCATATGTGGAAAAAGTGCCTCTGAAACAACAGCAGTTTGCAAAACATCAGCACACAGAAGTGCTGAAATTACCTCTCCACCCGACAGCAAACCATTTGCAGCTGCCATACCATGTTCTGATCAGTTGGAAACCTGTGTGCTGCATTCCCTCCTCTCCTGCACCTGGAGAGGAGGGAGAAGACAGAGTCATGACCCTTCTGTTTGCTTTTGGTTTTTCAGAGCACAGTACACCAGTCTTTCAAAAAAAAAAAAAAAAAAAAAGAAAAAGAAAAAAAGAAAAAAAGCTGCATGTTAAGAAGTAAAACCTCCTATTCTTGACAAACAATTGCTTCCACCGAGTGGCACAAAGACTCCCTTCTCCTTACAAAGTTAGCTCCATAAAGCAAGCTGCATTTCAATCAGCATTTCCTGCCCAGACAGTATTTTTCACTGAGCACTTCTTTCCCCTAAAAGACTGCCCAGCAAGAACTACCAAAAATTTAGTGTATTAAAGAGGTTTTCAGGACCGTGAGATACGATCTTAAAAACCTCCTGTTTCTGTCTCTGCAGTCTGTTTAGGTGCCAGCCTTGGCAAGTGCAGTATTCAGCAGGGACAGGCATGGAGACAAACAGCTCAGTCCTCCTGGCTGGTGCAAGCCAGGAAGAAATACCATAAAGTTTTCTGTAAAGCCCACACCAACAGCCGCCCTCGGCCATGGACTGCGTAGGCAGCCCCAGCTCCCCAAGCTGTGTCACTGCAAGATGCTCTCACCCGTGGTACCACAGGACTGCAATTCTGCACCAAATGAGTGACCTTTAAAACAAATTTGGAAAGTCATGATGTTCCTCTTGCTTCTGGTATGCATGTCCAGAAGCAGTAAAGGGCACTTTCACACCTCTGCTCTCAATCTGAAAGCAAAATGGACAGTCTCTAAAGGAAAGATGCAAGGAATGACCTAGCAGCCATTTTAATCAAGCAAGAGTTTGTTAGAATACAGAAGCCAACCAAAACTCAGGAGACATGTCTGATGTGAAGGGCATATTCTGCTCACCTCCAGCCTCTCCAGACCTTACCCAACCCAGTACCATGAAAGCCAAGTCAGAAAAAAAATGAAGCAATGTGACAGTGTGGGTGCCCTTGTGGTCCATCCCTTGTTATTCCACTTATGAAAGACATCTATAATTCAACACACCTAAATAACAGCAAATCAAGAAACAGAGCACAAGAGAAAAGCAAAGGACAGTTTCTCAAATGAGACAGATGTGTGTAATAATAGCAGGAACAAGAAGAGACTGTGTGTATGTACTCCAGGTTAACAGACTTCTCTGTGAACTCCTTCCTGCCGCTATTTATATTCTGTAGGACAGGAATATGAAATTATCCTCAAGGAAACAGTCATCTCAAAATGATGATGTTCTGTCAGTTGTCACATAGCTGCAGAGCCCTTTCCCTCCATGTGGGCACTCAATAGCTACACTCCTGTTCTACATTGTGTCTAAAGCCCTTGCACAACAGGTTTGTACTTACGTAGGAAAGATTGGGTTTTGCTTCTATAAATCCTACATGTTTTACAGTTTCCCTTGTTCTTTCACCCTTCATCATCAGCTTGACTCCTTGCTGTGGTGCTTCAGCTAAGGGGCAGGGAAGAGGGTGGAGGAGAAGGGTCTGGGTTTGGCTCCAATTCACTCTTTCCAGAGAAAAGAGCCTGAAAACAGTTTGGGTCCTGCTGCAATAGGTGCTGTGGAGCTGATGTTGCAGGACTCCTACGAAAACAAGTTCTTTCCAGATCAGCCTGGCAACTTAGCAGCAACATGCATCATTAAAATCCCCACAGCTTTCCACTTAGTAGTGATGTGTGAACCTGTAAGACCATCCTCCGGGATCTCATGTTAGAAAGTGTATTAATGTACAAGTGACTGGGAGCAAACACATGCTTTCATCTGGACCACTTATTTAAAACTCCTGTAATTATTTCTGCTGTAACCCACTCAAAAAAAAATGCAGCACTGACTGCAAAAGTGAATGAATTACACAGTGGTGTCCCTCATTCACAAACCTTACATACTGAAGTCTATAGCTGACATCCATGAAGGATCTGCTTCCCTTGCCTAATTCCCATAGACTTCTTGAAACTGCATTACTGAACTTATACAATGGACAAAAAAGCTAGGTCTGCATTTGCAAAATAAAACCTTATTAAATCGTTAGTCACACAGAGCCTTAGGATATGGCAGAACAACATGACTTATTTGTAGCTGTTTCATAATGGGACCCTGCCTGTGATCCAAAGATTACACTTTGGGTCAGTGCTGGATGGTCAATTCCTTCCACGCACAGCACAGGGGCCACCACCATGCTGAATACAGCCCACGGCAGAGCAGGAGAACCATCCTACCACGTTCCTCTTGAGGGGCTGAGACAGCACCCCCTAATACACTTGCCCATGTGACAGTGACTGGGGTAAAGGCTACAAGGACTGTTTTCAAATGTGCTTGTTACTCATGGCCAGTGTATCTTTACTTCTCTCATCTGCATGGAATTATTGCCCCTTTCAAAACTGAAACTTGGTACATTTTATTTCAAGATGACTTTACAAGGCCTTCTATGTGATATTCATTTCAACAGCCCTCTTAATATTGCACAACAGTCATATGATCCAGCGTGTGTGTTTTATGAGACAGACATGACACATGAAAATTAAAAACAGGTTCCTCGTCTGGAATACAGAGAGGGACTGCAGGGGAAAGAGGAAAAAAACAATGAGAGTGTGCGCCCAGAGATCAGGGTGGAGGGAAAAGGGGAGGAAAAAACAGGATGAGACGTCAGAGTCATGTCGTCTTGCCCAGAGAGAAAAAAGCTTTCATCAGTATGAAAGACAATTAATTTGCATAAATTACTGCACAATACAATTGAACTGTGCTGTATTTCAGGACTGGCAGTAAGGATTGCTATGTCTATAACCTATATGTCTACAGTCATTTATCAATAATTTACAATATTCCCTTCTGCAAGCAAGACTTTGTAATTGCCATTGCATTTCAAATGACATTTTCTGTAGGTATGACATTCAAGGAGAGATACAGAGAATCAGCTTTTAAATGCACAGGATTTAAAGTTTATTTTGTAACCTATAATCTAAGCACTCAGTAAGAACAAGGAGGTATTTGGTCAAGAGTATCCTTCTACATGTTCTGCTTAGTCATGGAGGATTCAGAGGTATTTCACATACCTCAGGCGTGATCTGAGTGCATCTCTCATTCAGACTCGCCCTCCAGACCACATGACTGAACAATTTACAAGATCACGAGCAGTTGGAGTAATTTTGGTCTGTTTAACTTTGAATATATTTTTATTGCCATGTACGCATCATATACTATACTGGGAACAGCACAGGCAGAGCAGAACACCTCTGCCTCAGGAAGAGCGTATAGCAGATGTAGTCTCTGAGCTTTTGCAGAGGTCACAGCAGGAAGAATCACTTTTACTTTGTCTGGCCTGATGGTACTGGCTGAGACAAAGAGCTCCCTCCCTCTTTTAACCAAGTGTACTTCCTTGGTCAAAGGGTTATAAAATGGGTGATTTTACAAAGTTAGGTAACGCAGCAGGTGTTATATTTACAGCTCTGTGAGCATGAACAGAAAGACCTGAGATAATCAAATCTCATGCTTGAAGGATAAGAGGATTCATAAGAGGATCACCAGCTGAGATCAGGATTTATCCCACACCCCTTAGACACTGAGCAATTGGCCAGGTGCAAACAAATGTATTTTCGTTTCCTTTTCAGTTTCTCGTTCTTCAAGGCATCCGTTGCTGGAGGTCAAATAGAGAACAAGATGATGATCCAGTCCATTTGTTTTACCCCATGTAAGCAAAGTGCAAATGAGACACAAATATCTCAGCCCATACAGGTAATGGGAAGGCAAGCCTGGACTAGCCAAAATGCTTGTACTTCTCCATGTATCTCAAACACATACCACAGGCTTACACGAACCCAAAAGCACTCCTCCAAACATGTGAATGATCCTTTACTTTTGCTGCCTCTCTCATTGGTAATATCCCCAGACAGAGTTAGCAACAGTCTTGAGATAAACCTATGTTCCATTATATGGAGATAGACTATTTCTCAAATGAGTTCACCTCTGTGGGATCTTTTGGAACATGTAATTTTAAATTAATACCATCACAACCATACGCGTTTTACGACAACCTCTCTTGAAAAAAATATTTTTAAACATAGATGTTGATTTTATGGGGAACTGAATGCCAAGAGGCGAATAAGTATAAAAAAATATAACAAAAGAACAAAAACATTTCCTTTGAGTGAGAAAAACTGTTGGAAAGGAACACCTAAGAGGCCATTTTTATAGCTTCTGTTCCACAGACTACTCAGGGCATGCGACACACAAAGATCAACTGGCTCTGCCTGTATATTACCCCAACTGTGGTTGCAAGGGAGTGTTTCCACCAGTAAACAACCACTACTGTGCCTGTTGAGCCCCTCTCCACACACAAATATCAAAAAATAAACAAGTACCACAAGAAGTATCCAATCACTGTGAATTTTCAAACTGCCCTTCTCTGCTTTGCAGCTTTTTCTTTTAACAGCTTTAATGAGCAATTTATTTTTGTTTCTTTTAATATTAAAAAAATGCCACAGTCAGCAATCTGCTTGTCAAAGGTATGCTATTTAAAGGATAAAAAAGGAAAAAACAAACAAGAGTCATAAAATGCAATAGTACCCTTCAGCCAAATCCAACTACTACCAAAATTAAAGCAATAGTCATCATGGACTTCAAACAGGACTAAATATTGTATCTAAAACAATGGTTAAAAAAGCAGTTTTCAGACAATGAGAGAGCAGGGGAACTGACTGTATGAACAGGAAAAAATACAAATAAATTGACTTAATTGAATCTACATTCATTGACAACCAAGATCAAGACTAAACTGATTGCTTCATACTCTCCACTGCTGCTAGTGCAGAATATCACAGAGAAGCAATCTCAGTTCAATCTAAAGTAAATGACAGTGAAATAAAGGCAATAACTGATTTTCTTCATGGTACTCTGCAAGAGGAACAAAAGGGCCCCAAGATAAGATTAATTCTGTGGGCTTAAAAAAAAATCCTTATAAGGTTTGAAATTTATTTTGGTTTTTTTTAAACAAAATAATTTGGAAAATTGTTTGTTTGAGCCAATCTTTTGGAGAACTTGTTAAGGCCTTGAAAGTAACATTTCCAGCCAATGCTACTTGCATTCCATATTGCTCACAGCCCTGCAAAAACCGTCTTGATTTGCTTTAAGACAGGTTCCCATTTTAGTTGTCTTGAAGGATGCTAACAATATCACCTAGTAAACTGGACTTGTTCTTGTGTGCATACCACCTTTCCTGTTGATATCTGACCCCCAGAAAAAACATGAAGCCTGATTAAACTTTGTGCTTGTAGGCAAGGGCAAGTATAATGTTGTCTGCCTTAAACAAAAAATGAAAAAGGGGTGGGAGGGAAGGACAGTGTCCACTTCTGTCATCCCTGCATGTTGAAGTGAACCAGGTAAATCCATTCTGATTAATCAAAACCTTGAAAAAATTAAGTAACTTCATTTCTCACCACAAGGAAACCATGAGGATTTACTCATGGCATCAATACCAGAGTGTTCTGCTATCTATCCAGTAGAGCCAAGCATAATCACTCTCCTAGTTTTTTTGTACAGTCTCTGCAAGATAATTCAGAGACGGCCACGGGAAATCTGAAATCTAAACATAGGAGGTAGTTGGCACAGAAGATTTTAGGGAGACACTTCTAATACTTTGAGACCTTCAACCACCCTTACACCCATCTCCTGCCCAAACCAGTGATGGGTGTGCAAGGTAACGGGACTCAGGGAAAAGTCAAGGATCTAGGCATTATTCACACTTTATAAGAGGATCAGAACAACAGTGGCTAACGCTATCTTACCTTTCTTTTATGTTTAGAAGGGAGAGAATGAAACACTGGATAAAGCTAGTATATATTAACTGTGAGGAATGAATGCTGTTTCAGGGGGTTTCATTTTCTACAAAGATCTCTGAACTTTACAGTTGGGAATAGCAGCCTGAGCCATAGCTTTTTTTATACGTTGAACAAGCATCTTAAATATCTTATATACATTTTGATTATGTCGAACTGTTCCAGACATGAAAAGACCATGGCTTGCTTTGTGCTATACAGCAATGGCCAAAATAATGTATATGATCTGGACCCTCAGCAAAAGAAATCCAAAACAGATTTCACTTGGTAGAATATGAACAATATGTTTCCAATATTACATAAAATGTAGTTGGCTTTATATGCAACACTCCTCTCATCTTGAAGGAACTTACAACTGTGCTTTATATTGCAGCGGGAGGATATCAGAGCAATTCTACATGTTTAGTGCAGTCGCTGTGGAGTTATATTGCTCTAAAATGAATAGGGAATTTGCTTATAAATATACAGCACTCTATTAAAAATACCTTTTAATATCTGTATAATCAGGCAGCACTTTCACCATCACTTGGCACATGCCCGCTAATACATTTCACGTTATTCAGCTCATCAGCTCTGGAAGAATTAATTGGAAAGATAGCCCTGAGATGTGAACCAACACACCAGCTTAACCAAATGCAGGGTTAAATGACAGAGCATCTCCAGCTCATTCACAATGATGATCCTCATTTATACCTCCTGTCAGCTGGAAATAAAGAAACACTTCATATCTTGAGGCTACAGTCAGGCATGACTACAGGATAATTTGTCTATTTACTGTCTGATTTCCACAGCAGCATGAGGTACTAGGGAACTAAGCAGCTTTTTTTTCTATTTATTCCCTGCTTCCTTTTTAACAACCTTCCTGGGGTAGGGGGAAAAAAAAAAGTAAAACTCCTCATCACCCTGGAATCTTATAGAGAAAGACCCAGTGCTTTAGGGATGACATTTGTGACATCTTCCTCTCAACTATAGCCTGGAGTCCCTCATACTTCCTCCCCACCCCACATGTGACAGGGACTGACAACCCATGTGCAATAAAGTCACAAAGAAAAGTTCTCATCCAAGGGTCCGATCATGCCACTGAGGAACTACTGGGTTAGCCACATATTTGCATGTTTTAATTGCACTTTCTTGGCCTTAAAGACTACAATGGAAAACAGGCAGCAGCTTGTTTTAAGTGGGTGCAAACTTCAGAGAAAGTAGTGAAGGACACTTGCTCATTTCACACCCTGGGTCAAATTTAGCACGCCTGCATTTTTGCATAAGTCATGCTTTTAGAAGAAGAAAGCATTTATTTTTTAAAAAATCTAGTCTCTCCTTCTTGAAAAGACAGAAAGGCTTTCTCTCATGTACTGGGAAATGTCATTCTTTGTCTATGCAAAGTTACACAAAAACATCAACGACGAACTTGAAGCAGAGAAGTCAATTATTGTACAAATTACTTAATCCTTTGTAGTTGTCCTTCATGTAATAAACACATCTTATTTCTATCCTATACACTGTTGAAAGGCAGTGTTTTATGGGGGATATTCTAAAACATACCACATAACCATTGCTGTAACTTGTATGTTGTTTTTTGGTTTCCCTTCTGAGAAAAGGCAGTGCTGCCTTGCAAAGACAGATAAGATGGGACAGAACTGATTCACTCTGCAGCTACGGATTAGTCACTTAAACCTCCCCAATTTCCAGTCTGCCCATGTGTATAATGGGGCAGCTCTGCCCAGGATTGTTAGGAGGATTAACTAAGTGGCACTGAAAGGCTTTGAGATCTGCCCTCAAAATTGTTTCTATAAAAGTGCATGTGCATAAAGTGCTAATTGATGCCAGCTGGCCTTTCATCCTGGGCAGCAAAAACAACTTCTTACCACACACATTTCCTTTAGTGGGCACCAGCAACATATTTTTTTTATTTCTAAATTCCTGGGGTTTGCCTTAAAACATACGAACCATTTGATTTTCAGGAATACTCCATTAGGAGATTGATACAGCAATGTATTTCAGAGATAACCTTGATTAACCTCGCACAGGCAATAAGTGTAAACATTTTAACACCTTTCAAACTGAGAAATGAGCCCTATTTGCAGAGCACAATTCTAGATTCAGCAATTTGCATCTTAGAGTCTGCAGTGCCCTGTTCATTTCCTAGAAAAACCTTACAATCAATTTACAATGGCCCTTGAAATGGAGCAGAAAGCTGCTGTTCCTGAACTGGCCTTATATGACAAGGCAGCATCAAACGAAGATACATAAGTAATTATTTTTAATTTCATTTTCCTTCTGTGCTGCAAACAACCATGTTTTCTGGAGCCCCTCCCTCAGCTGCAGAAACTTGGAAATGCTCCACCTGCTTATGTTTGCTGATAGACGCCAGAGGAATTTTCACTTCATCTGTTTCACAGATGCTCAGACTCTTTTCTCAAGACACATCGTACAAAAATGTCTCCAAAATAATTAGCAAGACTTTAGTCGGCATGACTGTGTGGCTGCACGTAAAGTAAAGCTCAGACAGCTCTTAAGAAATTGAAGCTCTGGAATGAGTGTCTGGGACCTTAACAGCACTTATTTAAATCTTCCTGTTTGACACATTTATAGTTTTTCATGTAGTCGAAAGGGCAAAGGGGTTGGTATGCAGAAAGCTGCTACAATGTGAGAAACATCATGAACTTCTATAACCTCTTGTACTTATACTGACATGAAGGTAATTGCTAGTGGAGAACAAACATGCAATCTAATTCAAAGATGGGGGAAAAATTATGCAAAGATCTCTGTAATCATTGTCTCTATGTCTCACTTCAAAAAAAAAAAATTCACTACCTTACTGAGAAGCTACCTGAATAAAAATAATACTATGAAATATGTTGCAATATTATCACATTTAATTGGAAGACGCCCCTCCTTTGGCCATTTGCCTGGCAGTGCAAACATCAAGCAGGGCTCTTCACCATCCCAAGCCTGCTCCTCCCTCCCTGCTCTTCACCATCCCCAGCAAGGCCCCCATCATGCAGCCAAGCCACAGGCAGAACATGAGGACTCGACTGCAAAATGAGGGCATGCTAACAAATCTAAAGAGACAGCAAGAGTGCCTCGTGATAGTTCACAAGGCTCATGCTACCAAGTCCAGGGGATAAATTACCTAAACTTCTCTGGTTGCACACTAGACTCTCTGAGAGTCCTGTAGTGCCACAGGGAAGGACTCAGATTGCAAACCTGTTTTCCAAAATGATAGGAATTTAATTCCCACTGCAGAAACTCTTGTTGAGAATATTTCAAAGGGCCTCAAGTCACCAATGTCTGATTTCAGACCTATTGTCACATGCAAGTGTCCTTAAAAGGGACAGGAGGGGGGATCTAAGGAGTGGGATGACGGCTCTGGCCACCTCACCACCCAAAGCCACACCAGAGAGCTTTTGCTTGCTTAGGAAGGGCTTACTGCTGTTGGCTTAAGTTATCAACATGACATAGGCTCAGAAAAGCTGCAGGTGTTCACCCCATAGCCCACAGGCACAGACAGTTGCCCATTTTGGGGATGCTGAGGCACCTGGGAGCACACATGGGACCCTTGGGACTTGTCCCATACTGGCCCTGGCCCCTGGCTGGGGGCACTGCCAGGGCCAGGGTCAGAACCCTGCATCAGAGAGCAAGGGCCCTTGAGGCCCAGGACAAAGCCAGACATATCCTCAGTTTCCTCCGTACCCACATGGCAGCAGGGGCCACCTGGCTCTAAAGGATGGAGTCACTTGAATGTAGAGAACACAAAAAAAACATCCGTGCTCCACTGAGCACAGCCAGCAGCCACCAAGGAACAGACAGCCCTACTACAGCCCTGAGGCAGAGCCCAGGGAATGGCTCTGGGAGGTGACAGCCATGCTGGGCCTGGGGCAGCCCCGTCACCAACCGGTGTAGTCAGCATCCCAGAGGGGTACATGGATATCCCAAATCTGTGGCCTGATGAATTCCTATTTATTTTTTTACTTATTTAACCCAGGCTCACTTGCTTGTGACAGTACCACACACAGAACCTGAAAAGTTGACACAACTGCAGCTGCTGAGCAGGACCAGGACACACAAACACCACCATGGGTTTTCCTGCCCATCTTTTATTAATGGCCCACAAACAAAACAATTTTTTAAAGGCCACATTTGCACCTCAGGTAAACATGCCTGAGAGCATTCAGTGGAGCACCACAGCAGCGTGAGGCAGCAGCAGCTGTGCCCAGGCAGTCAGGGCTGCACAGGAGGTTAGGCAAGCAAGTTCCTTGGGGGTTGTAACCACTCAAAGAAGCTCCACGAGAGGCACCACCCTGCCAAGTAATGCTCAGTGGCTGCTGGGGTGCCATTCACGGCCCCTGAGCTCACTTGGTGGTAGGGCCAGGAGCTGGGATGCGCAGATACGCACAGGCACCATGGCATGGGGCTGTCTCTAGAGATGTGCTTCCCACTCCAGCCGACACCCGCTGCCCCGCGTTACACCCCCTCAGAGCACAGCTACAGCAATTGCCATACACCAGTCCCTTGCTTTGGGACAAGTGCCATTCTGAGGACACACGCTGTCTGCATAAAACTGATCACATTGAACAAACCCCTTTATACGCAGATAAGGAAAGTCTTGCAGAACAGAAACCTTAGAGCAGTTCATCAGTAAGTCACTGGTAATTAAAGTCATTCAGTTTATCCTCACTATAAGGAAGTGCTGTAAACTGTTCCAAACTTAAATTACATATACAATATATTTCTTAGATGGGTATTATTTTTCCCTTTTTGGGAATGTAGAGTGACACAATTTATTCAGCCTTGGATGAAGGTCTGCAAATGTAACTCCAGGCAAAGCTCTGGGGTGAAAACACACCTTTCTTTTAATTACTATTATGCTGTTTCATAAAAATCATTTCAAGAATTACTTAATATTTTTAACATTTCTGCCCAATAAAAAATTACAAACAGCACTGGTTCCCATAGGCTGTATTCAATTACTTTGATTTTATTAACAGACTGCTTTCAATCAATAGGAACTCCAAGCCACATGTCAAACTAGAACGCCAGATTCTCAAATGATATAACTTAGCATGGCAGTTCAGTCAAAGGAAGTATGCCAGTTTATACCATAGCAAAGCCAACCCAAAAACTGCATCCCATTAATGATAATTCCCACGGGGATTCTGGCCACTGTGGTTACAAACAGCTGACAAAGCTGAAGTGTATTATTGCACTATTTGTAAGAATGTGTCAGACATCAGCACAGGGGAATTACTCCCAGCCTACAGATAATTCAGTCAAAAAAGGACCTTCTATAAAGAACTAAAACCAGTTTGTTTTCT
This sequence comes from Platysteira castanea, assembly GCA_013397175.1. Taxonomy (NCBI): domain Eukaryota; kingdom Metazoa; phylum Chordata; class Aves; order Passeriformes; genus Platysteira; species Platysteira castanea. Next base: position 281,645 of record VYXC01011222.1, on the reverse strand, counting down.
GCTCATCCTGTTCCAAAGAACACTCAGAATCAACTTCAATGACATTCTCAAAATAATCACAACACATGTATATTATCTTATCTAATTTTCTATTTTCCTTATCATGTCTCCCAATTTACTACTCAACTGTACCAGTCTTTAGGAAAATCCTTCTCTAATCTTGGAGAAATTAATTTAAACCTGTTTCTGACTTGGAACCTGCTTTCCCCCTTTTGAAAAATAAACTGGGGGATGGGCAAACCCACAAAAAACACTGAAATGAAACAAGTCCTCAAGAACGAAAAAAATTCCATCAACTAACTACTCATTGACAAATCTTTCTCAGCAAACAGTTCAATGAATCTTCAATGAACTTTATAAAGCACAATTATAAAGAGACTTTTAACTTGCTTATCTTCCAAAATTTGCTCATTTAAGTTAGTTTCCTTCTACTTTAAATGTTTGTGTATGGACATCTATTAAATGTAAGGTTATCTACATCTCAGGTTTGGGATTATAAAGTGTAGGTCACTACCATGCCATTTAAATCTTGAGAGGACTTTAATCAAAAGATCATGTCATCATGGGATAGCTGATTAACTCAGTAATTCTTTTTCCTCAGTGTGCTATGCTCTAGCACTCAGAAAGCAACTCTAATATCTAACAGACAAATAAACAGCAGCCTCCAAAAAGGGATGGACCAGGCCCTCAGTGGATATTCTGTTTCATCAAAGTTAACAGGGCACTACCAATTCAACACTAGTTTTTCATTCACTGATAAAACATGATAAACTTAATTACAAATTTACATCGCTGCAAAATTTAGGATCTTACTTCTGTGGCAATATGTATCATTTAATAGGATCTTGCTGTGGAATGACTACAGGTGAATACCAGAGACAGTTAGTAATACAAGGGAGGTTCTTAACCTAGGAGTACTTACTCATTTTCCAAAACAGACTGTAAATTTTAAGCTTGATCTGTCTCCTTTCTTCCTTTCTTAGACAAAAAATAAAAAAACAAACAAAACACCCTCATGCTTCTGTTACACCTGTTATCCTTACACAACCTAGAGTCTCAGAGAAGAAAGCTTACTGAACTACCCACCAGCCTGAAGTCAAATATTCACAATAGTTTACAATAAAGGTAATTGATCAGCAATAGATAACATGCGTCAGGCCTTAAAGTTGCCCAGAAGCATTGTGATGGTTATTGTTATGAACTTCTAATTAACTACTCAAAGAAAAAAATCTTTTAATTAAATATATAAAAGATGTTATTAGTCTCAGACTCTGACATCCAAATCCTGGAATGGAAATGAGCTAATGTATTTATACATCACACTGCATTGCAGACTACATGGCAACAGTACAAGGAGAACAGGATTACTTCTGGAGCTAATAGAAACAGAGGTGGCACAAAGGACGTTCTTTTCTCTTACAACATAAAGCATTTTGGATTGCAACATTAATCTACATTCCAGCAGCCTGTGCACCTACGGACATGGCCACTGGTACCTCATCTGCAGGAGAATGGATCTGTAATCCAATTTCAGCCTGCTTGCCTGCCAGTGTCATTTGCTCCAGTGGGAAGCTTTCAGTACAGAGGACTGGCCCCAAAATAAGTACTGTTTGGGCATAGCACAGCTGTAAGCAGAGATTACAAATTCCCAAGAAGGCTCATGATGGCTCAAACTAGAGTGAGCAGTGGGTAACCAGTGCCAAATGCAAATTTTGCAGTATTCTAATGGAAATCAAAGAAACAATATCCATGGCTTCAGGGGAAGAGCCACACAGAATACCTTTACAGAATAAGCACACATGCCTTAGTTGTGAAAAAGCACATCTGAAAAAATCTGCCAACACCTCTCCCAGCACACTTCATGTTGGTTAGTGGGGAGGTGCCCATTGCAACAATACTAGGGAGCAACAACCGCAGAACCAGAAGTTTTTGATTCTGTTTAAGAACAACTTCATGTGCTATGAAGGAAGGGTGCCTCTTCCTCCTAAGAGCCAGCTCACAGCAGGGTCTCTAATGCCCTGAGAGCCATGGAGAAGCAGCAGCTTCCTGTGTTCTCCAGCAACACAAACCACAGCTCCATCCTTAAGTTGTAATAGCCGCACAAAGATGGAAATATTTCTCAAGGACACACTAGAACAAAACAATTGACAGTGACTGCAGCATCTGCTCAGCGTAACCAACATAATAAATTTCAATCTCATTTTAATTTTTATATGTCTAAAGCTATTAGGTCTTAGATATTTGAACTTTAATTATTATGGAAGCAATTAGCTCCTATGACCAGAAGGCTTTGCCTGAACAATTGCATTGAGCACAGTATTTTCTACAGCATAAGAAATAAATACCCTGACACATCTGTAGCTATCTAGGACCTTGCAATTGCCCGTGCATCACACTGGTGTCCTGGCTTTGTGCCAGATTGCAAAAGCTGGAACCTACTGGCATAAGCTATATGACATTGTATATATGTGTAATTGAAGACTATCTCCTAAGGTATTCTGTAAATTTAGAAATTCAAAATTTAAATATTTCCTGCTGTAGAGAGATTAAATTGGTTCTGAATATTTAAATATTCTTTCAGAGAAAACTATTTTGGTATGTTATCTCCTACAAAGACAGCTATAATTAAACAACAGCTCCAAGTACCCTGAAAAGCGGTATTTCTAAAACTGACAAAAAAGCTTACATTTGTGTTTCAAGATACAGAAGTATTCTGTGGAGCTTTGTATATCAAAGGAATTTCATTAATATATATTGCTTTTTAGTACCTTCATTCAACGCATTACTACTTAATAGAAGTATGCATTTCAATTCACATAATCTTTTTCAGTTTCCCCCTTGTGTATTTCATCTACAGTACAGTGTGCCCACACAGCCTTCCCCCGAGCTCTGGTGAGCTGATCTGACCTCTGCAAACAGGGCTGCTGGCAGAGAATGGCAGCTGAACAGCAGGGGACAACAAAGTTGTTTTAGAAGGGGTTTGGGGATCTTCCTGGTTCAGAAATACAGAAGATTAGAGATAGTACAAATAGAGAAGTACAAATCATACACAGTAAAGAGTGACTGAGCATTCACCTGCACACAGTGTCTAGGCTCCTCAGTACCTCACAACTTTCCCAGTTGTTTTTACAAGCAAGGGTGGAAATTCAGGAATGGACAGTGATTTTTCTTAACCAAGTCACAGAAAGCATTTTTAATTCCTATATGTTGGCATTTTACAGAGTGTTCTTTGAATGCCAATCACTATCTTTTCCATAACTAAATGAAATATAAACTGTTTAGTGCCTTGTTTTACACTAAGAGGTTTGATTTAGATGACTTCTGCGGATAAATACCATTTGCTAACAAAATCAAGGGCCGATGACTTCCAACTCAAGCTCTCATTGAATCAAAGGCAACTAATAATGTCAAAGCTCTGAAGCCAAAGGAAGTGCTGGATTCCAACCAAAGGGATTTGTGTTTGAGTTAAAAAGGTTTTCCCAGGCTCCATATCATGCATTGTCACCCACTTTCTTCACTGGGACCCAATGTATCCACTGTAAGGGCAGAACTATAGCAGTAAGAAGAAATGTAATGTACACAATGGTTGAGCAAGTGATAAAATACATCCACCAAGGGTGAAGCAAAGCATAGCATGCCAATGGATGCTGTGATTTTTTATATCCTTGCATTTTCAAGGGGATTTTATTGTTCAGGTGTTATTTTCTGCAGTCTACTGCCAAGGAAGATGGGCTTAGACACATATACATCTGAGCAAAGTCTGGCTTACCTGGTGCAACCTTTCTGCTCTTGTTTCTTCAGGCAAGACAAAGCAGTGCTGGGAACAGGTCTCTCCACAGACAAAGCCTGGGCCCCTGAGCCTCACTCCAAGGAACTGAGGAGACCCCCTCAACACAGACTGTGAGCACTGGGGCAGAGGGACCACCTCTCTTCCCAGCTGCCCGGTCTGTCTGCATGCTCCACAGCAATTGGAAGCCTTCCCATGCAGCCCAGCAAGTAGGGACAACAGTCCTCCTGGGAGTGTGCACACACACACACAACTATTTTCAGCATATTTTCACATATCTCTATGAAGGCAAACTCACTCCCTGATCTTCCTGACAATATGCCCTCCCTCTGGATGCAAACCCAAGGGGAACCACAGGAAGAAGGTCCTTCACCCAGGGTATCTCCAGCCCTTTGCTGGCCACAAACATGCGGGGCAGCTCCCAGAAATCCTCCCTGTCACCAGTGCTCTCCTACCAAGGTGGCAGTCCTATTATTTTTATGGACCTCTTTGAAATTATTTGAGACACACTTTTTAAATGAAAACCCAAAAGGAAACTGAAGTAGGCAAAACTGATTTCCTTTAACTACTATACATATATTTAGAGCAAGGTTGCTCCACCATACGCAGAAAACAGACATATACTTTCTTCTATGAAGGTAGCTAAAGCAGAAACATGAAGCTGACTGCAATATATGACTGTTTTTAGATGTGATGTAAGAACTTCTTGAATAACAAGATGCCCTTTACTTGAACCACGTCTTGAAAAATGTCACCAGTGCAAATGCAAGGAAAAGACAAATACCACCAACATATCTGACAGGACACAAGACATAAGATCCACCGCTCTTGGTATACATTATTCTTACAATGCCACTTTACCAGTAAGCAGATAACAGTTATGCCAAAATACATCCAACACAGAAAAACTGAACACTGCAGAAGATACTATTTAAAGCAGGCTCAGTTAAAGATTAATTCAATTGCTTTACCCAATTTACATTCTCCACCTAAGACTCCTGGTCATCAGGAAATGAAGCATTACAATGCTTTAACAACCTTCTGCACTTGCATCTACCCTTCATGTTTCTATTAGATCCTCTGCGCCCATTTAAAATATAAATTCTCACTGACATAAATGGATTTTCCATGCATGTAATTAAAAAAATCATATGCAAGAGAGACTCTTTCTTAAGCTGAGAGCAGCCAGTGTTGAACACCCTTCAGTGAGTCCTGCCTGAGGGCTGCTGCCTTCCTGCACAGCTCATCCCACCTTGTTCACAGTGGAGCCCACAGCAAAACTCTCAGCAACTTCATAGGTATAGGGCAGGACCTTACCATATGGGCATGTTTCAAAACAGAAATGGGCACATGCAACTCTCCATTTTCAATGTTAGAACAAGATTCAGCCAATGAAGTCATGTTTCAAGGCTTCTGCAAGCAGTTTACTCTTCCACAACTTCAGGATTAATCTTTCTCTTTTTTTTTTTTCTTTCATTTCTGTAACACTAAACAATTAAAAAGTAAAAAAAAATACTTCATCCTTATATAGCATACTTGTTGGGTTATTAGTTTATTTGTTGCACTTCACCTTCAGAAAACACATCATTAAAGCCTCTGCATCTCTCACCAACCAGCACTATATCTAAATATAGTAAAGCCACTAAGTTTTGCCCCATGCAAGAGTTCATGTGTGTCCTTTTGGTTCATTTCATGAGGGAAGAAAGGAGCAGAAAAACAAATCTCTCCGTTCACAACACAAAATAAGTAATGCTTAAGGATAACACTAGAAGGCCCTTAATAAAGCAAGAAGAAATAAACCTCTGTGCTTCTGACCCAGATTAAACACGGTGGAAAACAGTAGGCTGGGGAGTGATGGTACAATTAGCTTTTCTCACTTGCTTAATTTGTTTCTTTATTAAAGTTAATGGTCATCTTAATATTACAGGCCTACAAAATGGTAATGAAGACCAGGCAGCTAGCGGGACTTGTATTTACAGCTGCACTCAAAACAATCATCCTTGACCATTCAATGGATGCAAAAAGAGTGCTTTTATTAAGTTTTGTAAGGATAAAGTGAGGTGGTTTTAAGAATACGTGCAGCTTCCAATCAGCTATGGTTTCAGTAGCTGAAAGTTCAATGGGAGAAGGCTTTTTAAATTATTTATGGAAATTTAAGTAAAACACAAGACTTTTAACTACCCATTTACGTCATTTGGATTTTACCATCCCAGAAAGACTGTAGATACATTTTCAGCCATTTTGAGTCAACAGGACATAAAAACAGTAAAGAGCACCTTGGTCTCTGGGTACTGACACGAGAGACAATGTTCTTGTTGCATTTTGTCTGATTCAGTATGAAGACACACAGAACCAACCCATAACAGTAACACAATTACAGGGCAGCAAAGGGAAGCCACTCGCCCATGCTTCAGCAATCCAGAGCAAAAGCTTAGGGGTTGGGGAGCAATGAAGAAGAGGAATGAGGCTGGAATTGCCACCACTAAAGCCATGCTGTATGGGCCATTTGAAGCTGGGAGGATGGCTCTTCAATTTAGACATTTTCTGAATACTGAAGGGCCCCCAGGCCCAGCAGATGGGGAGCATGCTGTCCCCCTGAATGCTCAAGTGGTAACAGATTTGGCCACCGCCAGCGCTGAGCTGATTAGGATGGGACACCAGTGAAAAAGGTTGCAGAGGCCAGAAATGCTGGAGAAAACAACTTGGGAAAGTCTGGTCTAGAGGAAAAAAAGTAACAACATTGTAAGTTCTAAAAATGCAATGACCAATAAAAGCAACAACACAGCATTACTAAATTTGCAATAGAGGCATGTAAGGTAGAGTAGAAACGGAGTATTTTGCAAGTATGTGGTAAGAGACAGTCCTGCTGCAAGGCCTCTGCAATCAAAATTATCAAGGCAGAAAACCAAAAATAGTAATTTCTGAGAAAACATTATTCCCAAATGACTCTCTTACACAAGGAATTAGAATCAGGCCTAGCAGGGCAATTTTAAGACAATATCTCATTTCTCTAATATCTATCCCAATGAGAAACATTGTAATTCTAAGGATCATAATTAAATCTCAATCACTATTACTCTCTATTCATCCTATAAGCTTATTATGAACTTTTCCCTTGCAGACCAGACTTCCAGTCTCTGCTACACTGCTGTACATCCTGCTGCTCAAAACATGTGAGACAATTTCACATGCATGGAGATTGATTAGTAGGGCCCACAGGTGATGGAATTGTCTCTAATGGTGAAAGCTACTTTTGTGAAAAGAAGAAAAATAGGAAAAAGACAGAGAGAAAAAGGGAAAATGAGAACTGTTGACAGCAGCCAGCAAAGCCAGGAAAAGAGCAGGAACAAGGACAACAGGCTGTGGCTTTGCTGAAGGGGCTAGAGCTGCTGCTGGAGGTCAGGGCCTCTAAGGCACTGCCCAGCTGTCCCAAAAGACACCCCAAATCCAGTTCATGGGTTGACATACACATACAAGCATCAGGTGTGTCCCAGAGTTATACCAGTCGAGCTTAGTGTCCAACTGCTGACACTACACTGGTGCCACAGAAGCCCAGCTGTGGCCTGGGCCTCACTGTGGTTACAAGCCTGCAGCTAGCTTAGTAAAGGAAACACTTTCTTTTCACCTCAGGAGTGAAGCTATTAAGCTATCCTGAAAGACGCAACTCCCTTTATTTACGTTACTTCTTGTCTACTTTTAAATCTCTATCAGTATGTGCAAGATTTGGTTTTAAAACACCATTACCACACAAATGCCATTTATACAAATTGTTAAACAAGACTCATCCATCTTAAACTAAGATACACCACAGAAGTTTCCACATCATACCTTCCACAAAGCCTGAATTAATAAGCTCACCAAGTCGATCTAAGACAGGCAAGCAACAAGTATCATTCCTGTAAATACCATATCACTAAAATATATTTTCCCATTTCATAAAAGCATACTCTTAAAAATACAAATATTTGCACTATTTATGCTCCTCTCAGCCTCCCCCCCCCAAAAAAAAGAAAAGCTTGTCCACTGGTGGGAACTGAAGGAATAAGATTGCCTGACCCAGGCAAGCTACTGATTATTCGTCACTGACTTCACTTTGAAGAGTCTTCCAATAAAAAGGAAAAAAATTTAAACCTACTACACCACTTTAAAAACTGCAGACAGCATTTTTAACCTCTGTCCTTTTGCATTACTGCATCAGTGCCTGGAAATGCTACAGCAGAAGAGAGAGAGTCATTTAGGTAGCTCCCTTTGTGCCACCACCATGGCTCAAAGGGACAGAAATCAAGAAACATTAGAATCAATATAAGCCGATTTGGACATTAACGAAGAATAAACCACGTAGAACTTAAACAATATCTGTTAAAAGGCATGGAGAAAGCAGGCATTTCTGAATAAAGAGTAACTTATTTTCTGGAGATATTCCAAATTTTGCATTTCCATCTGGTGGTACTTAGTGTTGTGATCAGCGACAAGGAGGTTTCCAGCCAAAACACAAGAGTGCCTATTTGACAGGAAAGACCTACAAGCAGGACAGCCATAGTCTAATTGAAATCCTTGGGATCTGAACAAGAACAGACATTTTTTCATATATACACATCTGAATCACACTCACCTGAATGGAAAACATGCTCTACTAAAATAAAATCAAATAGAAACCTGGGAATGAAAGTGTGGTCCAGCGACTAACAAAAGACTTATTCTCACTCTTTTTTGTCTTTCCTCAGGAACAGGTGGTTTAGCTTAAGCTGAGACTTGCCATTTACAGGTATACAATAAGCCAGTTGGGTTTTTTCAATCTTTGGAGCAGCTGCAAACCCTAGCCCTTGGTGGTCCACCATTCAGTGATGCCACGCGCATTGCAGGGAAGAGGCAGGATGCACACAGGTCCTCAACTGTGTCTCCCAGTGCCCTGCCTCAGCATCCTCAGCTGAAGGAGGACCAGAAGCTGCAGCTCCTCTGGGGCCAGAGACCTGCCTCTCAGCTCCTGTACACCATGGTTCAAATAAAGCAGATGATACCCCAGGAAAAAGCACAGAGGCTGAGTACTTTACTGTACCCAGAAATCCTGCTCTGGTTTAGGCTGTCTGCTGCATGGGGCTGCAGCGCTCCAATCCCAGGGCGCTTGGCTGCCACTCCCCATTTGCAAACAGGGCTGGTGGGGAAAGGAGGGCAAGGGGGGCAAGAAGATGCCCTTTAGGAACCATGGCCTCCGAGTCAACATGTCTGATTGAGCAAGCAGCACTGCAAATTCCCAAGTGTGTGCACCTAAAGCTCTGTGCTGCGAATCAGTGTTAACACTATCCATTTCTCTTGCTTGGGGGAAACCATGCCCACAAGTCTAGAGGGTGGGAAGGACAAGCACATGCAACCCAAGCAGGCAGGTGTAGATGTGCAGTTACAGAAGGAATGAGTCTTAAGTCTTCTGCTATAAGTAAAAAATATATTTTAGAAACCATGATGGCAACAAAGTTGCATCAGATGTGGAACTGGACAAGAAAGAAAAGCTTTCTTTGAAAGCTTTGTTCAATTGTTTATCTTTCCAGATTTGGTCAGGGTTCCCCCTAGATTACTTCAAACTAGGCATTTCCCTGCTATTCTTAAAACCATCCCATCGAATCACTAAATGAGATTAGATCTCAGCAAAAAAGTTCTGTTTCTTCAAGATTCAGCAGCTAACTGCAAATGAAAGCAAAAAGAGAAGACTGCCTTGTAATGAAAGGACAAGTAAAAGAGCAATCACATCAGAAAACCAACATCCAGACCTCTGAACAGCAAAGCAATTGCATGTGTCAAGTTCCCATGACAAGATGGTGCCAGCTGAGGCTTATGTTAAAATTCTGCAATAAAATTAGATGTCTGGAGCTTCTGTCAAAAGAATGATGCTATCTCATTAATGGGATTACATAGAAAAATTGGAGGCATTTCAGTCAAGAGGAATAAAATGATTAGGGATCAAAAGAGCATGACTCATGGAAGCAAGTACAAACTAGGTGCTGTGCTCTTGCCTTAAAAGCAAGAACCAGACGGGCCTGGTGGTACCAGCAACACCACAGCATCTCCTCCCTTACACCCAGAGTAACAGGAATAGATCAGACCCCCCAGAGCAAAAACTCATATTATAAAATATTAGCTTTTTTATGGCAACACTATTATTGTATCACTCAGCAGAAAACTAATAATCGGAGGGGGAAGAGTACAGGAAAGTTAATTACCTATAAACAGCTGGCAGGAACAACACATTTAGTCAGGAAAAAAGAGGGGGAAAAGAAAGAGGTTGTGACTACAGAGACTGGGTAAATTTGAAGCCTTTCAGTTAGTAACAAGAGAGGATTTCTTAGCCACAGGAACAACATACATGTGGAATCATCTTCCCAAGGCAGGTACTGAAAATCACAACAGCTGGATCACCTGAAGAGGGCCTGGCCACTACCCCAAAACCACCACCATAAGACTCCACAGCACTGACAGGAGGTAAACTAGCAATAGGGGAAGAGGAGAAGGAGAACTGTGCAGGAAGGAAAACGAGAGTGTTGTGGTAGCAGATGTTCCCTAGTCAGCACTACTATGTTATAATGCAGGAAAAATAAATGAATAAATAAAGGGGACCTAAATATAGAATGAGATTCTCTTCACTGAGGGGTTCAACATCTCTCTGCAATTCATCTTTTCCAACTGAAGGACTGTAAATTGAATAAAAAGCTTCATTTAAATTCTATACACATTCACAATGATAAACTGATTTCAGAAAGCATTATTATGCCTGACCTTTCTCACTGGAGGTGAAAGCCAGGTACTTGGTGAACCATTTTGATCATAGCTAATATTCCCTAAAAGTTCATTAGATGTCAACGTACCAGACAAAAAGCCTCACCATGGAAGAGGAGATGCTGTGAGCTACCATACAAAGCGTTTTAGGGTCACTTCCCCTGCATTCCTCTGCATCAGCACAGGGCAGCTCTGCTTCAACACCCAGCAGCAGAGTCCTATTCCTGGCTGTTGTGACAGGCAAGAGTCAAACGCTTGGAAAGTAACACTTCCCAAGAAGACTCTTTGCTGAGGAAGTGCCAGACCTGGAGGTGCCCAAGTATAGTATGCCAAAAGAAGCAGGGGAACACACAATTTCTTGTGAAGAAAGGAGTTTCTTCCAACCCCACCTCACTCACATCACATCCCCCAAGGAAGAGCATGCGTGCACGCGTTTGTGTATATACACTGGCAGGGAAGGGGTTTAGGACATTTCATTGCACTTGGATGTTCTCCAGTACATGTAGCATCAAGCAACAGCTCTTCTGGAGTTAACACTTTACAGAGCAGGGGAGTCTGAAGCACTGTTCTCTCCATTTTCACTAAGACCCTCAAGGGCAGGTGGATACTCCCTACAACTGGCAGCCAGGCTGGGTGAGGGGAATCTGTTGTAAAGCCCCCCCTGGCAGCACAGGCCAAACTGGTACCCAGCTCAGTCTGCAAGGCTGCCCATGGCTCTGCAAGGCCAGGCAAGCTCTGCGATCAAAGAAAATGACTCCAAGAAAAGATGCAAACAGAGCAGATTTGTTTCCTATTTTTATATGGTTTCCTACCACAGAAGAACACACTCAAGGCTCTTAAGCCATTAAACTTCTAAAAAGAGGAATAGCTTTTGCAGAAGCTCTGCTTTGATGTAACTGGGCAAATTGATCTTGTCACTTCACCAAATCAAGATGTAAGTCTCCTGTCCCCCTTTTTCCTTTTTTATCTTAAAAACCCCAAACAAACAAAGAAAAAAACCCCAACCAAACTAACCTTGAGTTATAAGCTGCAACACTAGCCCTTACAGAAATAATGTCAGTGTTTACAATAAGCAGTGCTCATCACAGGCTATTAGAAATCCTTCAAAATTTGCATCATGGCACATAACCCAAACCTTTTCCTCCTGAAGCCCAAAACTTCTGGTCAGAAATGCTCAATGACATTTTTGATTTAGAAACTTTACAGTAATAGTAGCAGTTAATGGAATTTCCAGAAAAACAGCAATGACCATGTTGGTTACTTTGAGCTCTTTAGAGTTCTCACAAACACATGGGACACCTCCACAGTGGTCTCATTCCTTCATTTTATACTTCTGAGTACCTTGCATCCAGTGTGAGTCCGGGTCTTCATGAGGGGAGTTGTGGTGCACAGCTCAATGGCTTCTGGTTCATGGAAGATCACTGTCGGCAGAGGCTCTTTACGAAGAGTTAGGACATTCAACTTAGTCTTTAACATGGTCTGAAAGTGCTAAACAGAAAAAGAAAAGAAATTACCTCCGGTTCTAGTGCAGAAAAATGAGAGTTAATAGTTGGACATGTCTGCATGTTTCACTTCCTGTTCAGTGCCTTGCAAGCTCTCCTAACAAGTTCTATCATTTGAGAGCATTCATTACTATTAGCAATGTGGAAACTGTTTTTAATTAAAAAAGATACATACACACAAAGTGAAAAGATTCATTACAATCCACATATGTTCCACAAAGGGTATAAATTCAACCTCTGATCACTTGCAAGTATATAATAAAACTGTTCATGGACCCAGTTCCTCTACTAATGTCCACAGGGAAGAAGAACAGGGGATCAAAGACCATTATAAGAACTATGGACTCATCCGTCCTTGTTCTCCTTCCTCTGTGCTTAAATCTCATCCCACTGACCTTTGTAGATGTTACCATTCCCACTGAGCTGAATCTCTCATTGGTTTGCCTTTGTCATGTGAACTTTATATTGTCTTCCTTTGTAAGCAATAGTTCTTGTAGTCACCAATGTAAATGTCACTCTCGGTACTAATGAATAGATGTCATTCAAAACTTGTCACTTTCTGTAACAAACTCCCCAGGCTTAGGTGAAGAACTATCCAAGTGGACAGTAAAGTCATCAAATTAAAAGTTTCTCAGCAATTGCTTAGAGTGAGGAAAGTAAATCCTTGAAAGACTTCCAAATCAATTTTGTGGAATCAGGGGAGTCAAGAGAAATTTTTTAACATTTAGATGTTTCTTTGAACCGACCTTCATTTGAAAAACTGAACATTTTCACATGCTACTACTTCTCTAAGGGGCAAAAAATGTAGATATGAACCAAATCAAGGCAGTAACATGCCACAGCACTGTCTAGTGAAGTATGACTTTATCAAAACTTAAGTTGACTCTTATCAAGCAGCAGTTATTAGACATATGTGCAATGACTCCAGATTACTTTCATCAAAACTAAACCATTTGTTCTGACTTTTGATAGGAGATTCTTAACTTGCTTTGCAGCCACCCTTTTTATCAGTCTCCACGTTACCTCTGCAAGGCAGACAAGCATTACAGGGTCTGGCTTGAAGAAAAAGAGATGCTAAGGGATTTCCCAGAATCCTGCAAGAAGTCTCTATCAGAGCTAGAAAATCAACACAGGTCCTTGCTGTTCAGCCCTGTGCTTCACATGAAGAGAGTGTCTATTCAACATTTTATTTATACACGGGGATGAATCAACTATTTAGATACTATGCTGGTTTTCTGTGGATTTTTGTCGACATGAATATTCCATCGAAAATAAACTTGCTATTAATTCATAAATACTTCATCATGTGCCAACTGAAAGCTTATTGATACACTTTTCCAACAGTTTAGTCCTTTGTTCACCACTGTTTAGGTGTAATAATTGTTATGATACTGGAACCACAGCACTTCAAACACTTAGAAATATGTTCAAGGCATATACACTAACAGTCTGTGAAAGTAGTACTTGTTTACCTATTTCACACATGAAGTTACAGCCTGTTAACAGCAATACTTTAGAGCCTCTGTGGTATTTGTGCAGCATTCAAGTTTTTATCCCAGTGAAGCACTCTACTCATACTATTTTTTATCTGCTCATCTACCATGTTACCCCATTCATTCTCCCAAACACAGCTCCATCAAAAAAGTACTCCATTTAAGATTATTATACGTTGAAGAATATTATTTGACATGTTTCTGAAGATAATAGAGCTCTTTGACAGATAGGATTACTTAAACTGACTGAGAAAACCTACTTCATTTTACCTTTAGGTTGCAATTAGCAGCCTTTTGTTTGGAGTTTCCTAGGCCTCTCCATTGAAGCTGCTGGCAAAGGCCGAACAGCAGGTAAAAAGCCATGACGAGTACAAAGCAAGCTGAAGGTTTGAGACGCTGTGTTTGAAGGAGCATCATTGATTACCAGCTGCAGTGCTGGGCGTGCCGGTGCCACTGACTAACTGCTGTCTGCTACAGCTTGACTTGCTTTCATCTATAGGCTCTAGGTCTGCTAACCTGCTGCTGAGGTTGTATTTCTGGAGGAGAAAATATGCAGAAGGCAGAGGGTGCTGGAGCTCAGGTCCAGCCATGCACAGGTCACAGCGATTTCCCTGGCGACCGATCCCTTTTCAAGCCTGGGGAAATGCTGTCTCCAAGGCTTTCTGCTGCTGTCTTGTGCATGCAGGGGATGGGAGAGGAAGCCAGAGATGGAAAAAACGTGTACTATTAACCTCACGTTGTACTATTTTCCAAGTGAGCCAATTTTGGATCAACAGAGATAATGGTTGCGAAATAATCAGATTAAAGAACCTGTCCTAGCATTTAACTTTTCCCTCCCTTGAAGGCTGAAAGAGTTCTATTTCCACAAATTATCTCTTTACAGGGCTGCTGCAATAAAGAATGGTGGTTCCATTAAATAACAGATGTAAAAAACTCCATTTAGCCCTTCTGAGTAGTGAGCTTGAACCTGCAAAATGGTTGTTCTCCTCTGCTGACATCTCTATAAACTTCAATGGGACTACTGACAGAAAGGGCACAATTTGACCAAAATGAAGAAAACTATGGCAATGATATATCTTTTTTCATGTTGTAACAACCACATACACAATCTTACACAAGGAAAAGCCTACTCTGGGCCTTACAAAGGCAATTCAATACTTGTATGAGCAGCAAGTTGGAGCGGTTGGGTGCCAAAAACACTAGAGCACAATTGGCAGCAAACAGCTGATTAGTTGCCAGAGAAGTGCAGAAAGGATTGGGGGTGGACACAGAAATAGCTTTTGCTTTGGCCCACAAGGCTAATGCAGACCACGCTGTGTTCCCTGCACAGGTCATGTGATGGCTGCCATAAGAAAATCAAATCTCTGCCAGGAGACATCACACAGGGAGCCCCCAAATAAGCACGTTCTTCAAACACATGCCTAACTTTCACTATGTGAGCAGTCCCAGTAAAGCACACGTGGGTAGTCAATGGGATTATTCATGTGCTTTAAGCCAAGAACAGGACAAAGTGCTTCGCTGAACCCATTTCTTGGGTTTCCACTCCAAACTGGCATCTCCTGCAGAAACTGTTGGCAAAAGGTGACCTATAGCAGTAGCCAGTGTATTTTTTGAGAAGAGGCATTCACTCTCCACTGCTGTGAACTCAAAATATTTCTTTAAAGTGCTTTAAATTCACAAAGTTCTTGAAAAGCATGACTTTGGCAATCCCATGAATAAAATTTCAGGGAACATTATACCCTTCACATTCCATGTGCCAGAACCACTAGGTTCATTTGGTGGCTCTTACACTGAAAATCATCTTCAGAAGATATTCTTAGCTGGCATGATTATACCAACAGCTCAAAACTACACATCGCTCATTTTTTATCTATTTAGATGGTGCTACTGATATGACTTTATATTTGAAAGAAATGCAAGGAGCAAGATAACAGGAAGAAATTGGCAGTAAGTTTAAAAATACCTTGAGCAAATGAAAATACCTTAAATGCCAAAGAAAGCATCAGACCTGTAATTAGCACTGTATTTTCCCAGTTGCTGAGCATTATATCATTCAGAGCAAAATTTAAGTAATGCTGCCAATAACACTGGACAATGATCTTAATTCAAAACCAGTTTTGCTTATTCAAGGACTCAAGTTCCATCAGTTTATTTTGCTTAGTTTACTCTTGTTAGTGGCATCCTTTCCCCCTGCAGAAGAAAGCCAAATGGCGCGTAACTGGTAGCCCAAACCCACAGCAAACTAAGACTATCACTAGAGAGGTACTGCCTCCTTGGTGACCCTCAAAGTGCTCCCTATTTCAATGAAAACCCTGCCATCACTAACACTCTTAGCTACCAGTTAATTGAACATAAGAATCAAGAACTTCTATATTGTTTAATGTATATTTTGTTATCAGCTCAACAGTCACACATTAGCTCTAGACTTAACTAGTTCACAACATTCAACTTGCAAATTTTACGTGCTGTGTATTTAGTTCAGACACAATTTTTGTTGCTGTTAAAACTAAAAATTAACAGCATTTGGGTTTTGTTTTAGTTTGTCAGCAAAAATAGAGTCACTTCCAGAACTCAGGCCAAATATCTTGGAGAAAGTAACTATGATTCCATGCAAGGACATATGACTTGGAGGAGAAAATTATGCACTGAAATTTGTAATAATAATGATCTTCATCTTCAGGTCTTGACAAAACAGTCACTGCTGTTCACAATACTGAGTATTCAGCAACCAAGCCTAGTTGATCTTTTAACTTTCATGATGGAAATAAAGGCCCAAATTCAAAAATCCAAGACAGGGTTATATACTGGATATGAATATAAAAATAAATGTCAAGAAAGAGAGGACTGTAACTCATTGTAATCTGTAATCCAGCAACAGGAGATGAACAAAATAAACACATGTACAGGCTAATTGGATTGCAACATGGCGATTGTAAGAAAAGTCTTCAGCACCTTAGCCCTCATCCCCCATTCTCTCTTAACATCAGCATTACAATCAACACATGACTACATAAACTAGCATCACATTTCCAGATGACCTGTACTTGGCCAATTTTGCCAAAGCTGCACATTGAATACAATCCCAAAAATGATAGAATGTTAACTTATGAAAAAGAGTTATTCTGAAAGTTCAAAGACTCTGAAAGAGGGATCTGCCAGAACAAGAAGCAGTTCTCTGGGCAATTCATCCTTCTACAGCACCTACAAAGGAATTCCCAGATGAAATCCATATTAGTGCATAAGCAAAAAGTCAGTCCCAGGGAAATTCAAAAATAATCTCTATAATTTACTATTTCAACTCAAGTACCTCTCTAACTCTGAAACCCATTTAGTTCTGGAATGAACCCGGAACTTTACAACAGCATCCTACAACAAGACAAAGCAGCCTAGGAGAGGAAAGACACAACCAAGCGAATTGAACTGCAAGAGAATTTTACGAAGTCCTAATGTTTCTTTTTGCCTGTTCCCAGTGAAATTTGACTACCAGCATATCCAGTCTGTAGGTACAAGAGGAGATGACAACACAATAGACCTTTAGCACTATGGTTACCCCATGAGTGACATGAGCACAGCTGTCAGCTGAGGACCACCCAACCCCAAGCCTCCAGCTTTTCAGTAAGGAAAGAAGAATTCTGATCTATATGAAAACTGATCCATTTCAAGGCTTTGTTTCGTTTAAAGCCAATCTGTCCAGCACAGATACATGTCATATCTGATCCATTTCTTGTTAAACAAACACTGGTAATACAGTTTAAATGCATTCCCTCCCCCACATTAAACTATACCATGCTTTATTTATTTATCTTTACTAGCAGCTCATATAAACATTGTATTGAACACTACAATAAAACCCTCTACAGAAGGGGTGGAGGCAATTTATCATGATAAAGTCAGAAATCATCCCATCAGCAGCCTGCTCTGTAACACAAAACTGACTGGCATGCACAAACCCAAGACCATGTCACAACTATACTCAAGCAGATCCATCCCAAGTAACCTTCTTGAAACCAATCCAGCTCCAAAAATCCAGTTATTAAAAGCATACCTCATCTAGCATCTCAAGACCTGTATTTTGCTAGCCTAATAAAACAAATCCATTCAATCTCTTTGGGGTAACAGATGCTATTTATGTGAAAAATCATATAATTATGTCTGAATTACATCTCTCAATCAGAAAGAAATGCCAACATGCAGAAGTGGTAAGACAGGCTTGCCTGCAGGCACCCTGTGACACATTTTGTAAGTAGAAGAGCTTGGATAGGCCCATGGCACAACTTGGCATAGCTGAGTGGGCTGAGGGCATGGCATCCCCAAGGATCTTGGAACAAAGCATCTGGGAAATGGTGATCCACAAAACAAATAACAACCAAAAAACCAAAAGCCAACCAACCAAACTTTTTCCCCCTCTCCACAAGTCCAGTGACCACGCATGGTTGCATATTAGAGACCAAATTAGTGCCTGCTACCTCTTCCCCTCCCTCACGTCCCCTGCTCCTTCCACCCTACCCAGCACAGGAGAGAGATGGCGTGGCAGAGAGAGTTTGGGCATAGAAAGGAGTAATCTGCATTCATCAGGATAAACTCAAATCTGTATGTCAGGACAGCAAGAAGAAGATGGCATCAAAGCAAGCAGGGCATGAGACTGGGGAAAGGAAAGCACCAGGAGAGGCAGCACTACAAGCAACGCAGCCAGGCAGGGCCCCTCCTGGACTTCTCCTGCCATTACTAATAAGGCAGCTGAGGAATAAGGGAGCCGAGGATAAAGCTCTGATGGAAAAAACTGTAATTTACAGAAACAATAGATACATGAAAGGAAAGAGGACACAAGATTGCAGATAGAAAAGCAAGACAAAGTACATAGGAAACCAATATCAGCTGAGTGTCAAAAAGCCTTCCAGCAAAAATGCTACTGGATCTTTGCACGCAAGCACTGAAAATTATTCCATCTCAGTCTAATACCAGATTCTTGGAAAAATTCTTTTTCCTGTGGTGGCAAAACATATCTCTAAAAAACACACAACTATCAAGACTTCATAAATAGAACCTGCCCTCCCTATCAATAGCTGTGATCACACAGCTGCCTGTGCGACGATGCTCACATTGCCTTGTTTTCTTACAAGTTTAAAAAATTTCTGTTTCCTCACAATTTAATTCATGTGAAACGTTTTGTTCTCAGACCCTGTGTACTTTGAGTTTGCTCTGGCGGAATGCCCCCGTTCTGTTGCCAAGCTTATGCGATTCCAATCAGCAGGATTGCTGCCCAAACAAAACACAGTCCCAGATACAAACACCCTCCAAGCTGCAGGGAACTTCAGAGCCAGATGAGAATTTCATGACTGATCCTCTCTCTATCATCAGTCAAACTAAACCCCAACCTAAACAAACCTAAGTATACAGGATATTCAGAGACCAAGTTCCCAATTTAGTCATAACTGCTCAGAACCTAAAGCCTCACTATAGAGATTCACATCACAATAGGAAGGAAAGAGTCAATATTTCAGGACGCTCATAATTATGAAAATAAAATAAGACCTCCCTAAGACATGACTGGAGGAGGAAAAAAGCCACAGTACCACAACAAAAAGTTCTTTCATCAGTTTTTACATTACAGTGCTTAAATTGCCAGGCTATTATTTCAGTGGAAATCAGGCATGTTGGATGGAAGATGAACATCTAAATATACCTATTTGGATCTGGTCTTTTATCTACTGATGACTGTAAAATATATTTTGAAATAAAATGTAGTTTCCAGTGCCTGGTGTTTGTGGCATATATATTTTATAACAGAACATTTTTTTAGCATCAACAGAAATACAGCGTAATAATGTTCACCAATATATCAACAGAGCTGCTCTCATAAATAACTATTACCAAAATTTTGGGCCCAGAAATCACTGTTAACTCTCAAATTCTAATCACTTTGTCACAACTGAACTAGTTCTGGAATTTAAAACTAGATTACAATTTCAACGATACCAGAATTTCTCAGTGGAAGCATAAGAATTTATCGGCTCCAGCATTTTCCAGAACAAATGGCAGTCAAAATACAAATCCAAGACAAGGCAAATGTTTTTTTTTAAAAAAGAGAAAGTAGAAATAAATTAAGAAATAGGAGCTGACAAGAAAAGAAATAACAAAATAGAACATGCAGCAGCATAGATACGTCAAGTTCATTCACTTTGATTTTGAGCTGACCCCTTAGCTGCTTTCCAACATATTTTTCTTCTAACATGAGTTTCCAGAACATGTATTATTTGGTATAGTTGGCCCAATATTAAAACAATGGAATCCTGCAGCATGAAGGCGGCTGTTGCTTTTTCAATTTGCTCTTGGAGGCTTTCCAATAATTTCTGTGTCAAAGGATGCTTTAAAAAGTTCTTTCTCCTCACTCTGTGCCTGGCACAACAAGCCCATCTCAGACAATACCTGCCAGACAGCAACTGCATTCTCCAATGCAGCCCTTTCAAAACCAGCATTTCACTCTGTCACTCTTCCCCTTCATTATTTGCAATAAATCAATAACTTGGTAAGCAGTTATATAGTTCAGTGACACTCCTCTTGCCTTGCTAAGACTTATTTCCTGAGACAGGGACACGGACTGGGTGACAAAGGCACCTGCTACAAACAAGGAATTTGCCCTGATTATTTGCTAGAAGTAACATTGTTTTTAATACTATGGAGAAACAAAGGATACAAATTCTTGACAAAAAAGGTCATGTATTGCTTAAATATAAATCAAATTAATTTCTGGTCTAATGAATTATTGTATTTACAGCTGCAAAATAATGAGAATCCTTTCCTTCCTCTAAAGCTATTTTATCACTGAGTCCTTTGATGCTGATTTACAGCCCTGCCTTTTCCAGGTCAGAACCACCCCTAAGATTTAAGTCTGGCATTCCTGAGGTTCTCTGAGAAGGGGTCCTCCTATTTCCCATGGACACAAGCCATTTCCCGGGGAATGGATCTGCATCTTTAGCAAGTCAGCCTTTTTTGGAAAGCCTTCATCAGGGTGTACCCCCTCAGCCCTTGCAAGGGGTGAAGAAAGAAGCCTAGTGGCTTTAGTCTTCCCTCCCTTCACACATCCCATCAGTACACGTCCCCAGAGCACCCCCAGGGAACTGTGTCTGCCCAGCACTACTGTCCCAGCACGAGGAGACTTCCCCAGCCCTGACCACACTCACATTTCATCTCCTGCAATACTAATCCTTTCCCGCCTCCAACAGCAAATTATTCATCATGGGGGAACTCTGCCAGGATTCACAGCTATAGAAACCTTTGAGCAGATGATGCAGAATAGAGACAAAAATTGGGTCCCACTGCAGTGCAGATACATAGCCACTACCCCAGGGCAACTTCACACAGTAGGTCTTTCCACTTCTTTAAGCCATGAATAAAAGTAGTACACTAGAGAGCCTATATCAGAAATAAGGGAGTCTACAGAAAGTGATCAAAAATACCTTTCTACAAAGTGTCTCATTAATTCAGCAAAACTTTAGAGTTGGATAATTGCCAGGATTTGCACCAAGAAACCTTTACAAAAGAAAAATCAAACCAACTCATTTACATTCCTGTTTCTCCTGCAACCACCTTACTTGTTAAGCTGAGCCAAAGCAGCCAGATGCAAAATTACTCTGCTTTGTCCAGTCCAGAATGAGTCAAGTAAAATGGCTGAGGATGGTTCTCCCCTTTGTTGAGGCGAGCAGGGCCATGGGCAGGACAGCCCTCCAGTGTCCACATCCTCCAGATATAAAGGTTAAATCTCCATAGCGTTTTTCCAAAAGTAATTAATCTTTTCTGATGCCTCCACTTTCCTGGTTTTCAAAGGACAATTCCTTAGAGCTTGATGAGAGGGAGACTAAGCTTCTGACTTCTTGCAATTTAGTAGTTCAAACTCAGAAACTCCAGCTTCTCTATAAAACCTCAGTTTCTTCCTCTTGTCAGCAAAGTTCAGATAATTTTGCAGAAGCTTAACTAATCCCTTGGCTGAGTATTAACTTTCAAAATGCTAGTGGTTGTACATATATATACATATCTACAGTTCTTAGAACAAAGAGGGGGGGAAAAACCAAGGAAAAAAAAGCAAATCCCTCCAGAAAAGAAATAAAATATGCACCATGAGATTCAACCAGATGCCCTTATCCCCTCAAGGCATGGTTAATATACTATCTGCCAGTACATATGGGACCAATTAAAAAGAGCTAACTCCTCACACAGGCACTGCAGCGTCACTCTGGAGGAACCCACAATGCATTAAACAAACTCATTCCAAGTAATTCCATTCTGGAAACACGTGCTCATTCATAACCAAATCCCAGTCTTTAGGAATCTCATATGCCATGAAAAACAACAACCCTACTTTCACAGAAATCTCTGGCAAAGCAATCTGAAGTTCAACAGAAACAGAACTACCCTCGTCTTTACTGCTGCTTTACATGTGTTAGTACATGCACCCACATGAAGAACTACTACCGCTTTTTAGAGAAGTAATTGTCTTGGTCTTACAGTTCAACATTGCCAATGAAAGTAAGTGAACTGAATGATGGAAATGTTAAATTGTTTGACTAAAGGAAACGGAAAAGTTCAAAACTATCCAAATGTTCCCTTCCAGCAAGACCAGCAGAATTGGAAGACTCCAGGCATGTATAAGGATCATCATGCAACCTCTTTACATCATGAAAGCTACTTCCTCTGTTTCCAGTAATTACACTCTCACTTTTGTCCAATCTGCTCCACACTTTGTTCAACACGGCAATGACTTACAAGTTTCTACACACAAAAGAACTACGGAATAAAGAATTCCACTTAGCAACAAAGAGGAACATCCTTATTCTCAGTATAATCTCAGCTTTCCTCCCCCCTCCATTGATTGCTCACCACCACAAACACCATCCATTCTCAGCCACTTTACAACCTAAAAAATTTTGCATTGAAAAAACCTGTGTTTTCAAGTTGGGCTCAACTTCAAGAAATGAAGTTGCAAAAGAAACAGGAATGTAGATGAGACAGTTGTTGGGGGGGGGTATTATTATTAAATGATTGTTCATGCAAACCCTGTCAGTTATTGCAAGCAATATTTTAACATCTTTTGAGCTTAGGGCAAATGAGATAATACAGAACATCAAGATCCGAGGAAAGGGACCTGGGATGTTAAAGCCCTGAGCTTCTCTAGATGCAGATCTAATATATATTCCTGTAATACAAGATGGAAGTATTCTGAATACCCACTACATTTACAGTCCCCTGTCTGCCTGTGTCAGGCAGCTAGTTAAACAGATGTGAAAGAACCAACAAAATTAAAATAAATTAACTGCCTGCCCAGCATTTCCCCACTGTCTTCCTCCTTTGCCCCATTCAATTTAACGTCGAAGCATTAGTGATGCAGTTATTCCAGCAACCCTCAAAGCACACAGAGCTGTAAATCTGCAGGAGATGTTAACAAGGTGGCTCTTATAAACTTGACGCAGCTGAAATCTAAATTATTTACCCTGAAAGAGAAGGAAGTAAAAGAATTTAGAGGCCTCTGATAAAATATTAAAGTATTGAATCCTGTGAATACCTATTAGTCATTCCTCTGGGGAAAAAAGTATCAAGACAAATATTTCTTTTAATTAAAAAAAGGCATCTATTTGGCTGAAAGAAAATACTCAACTCTGATGCAAAATGTTTGAGCAGCTCTACAAATTCAGTCCTCTATAATTATAGTGAGACTTCTAAAAATTCCACTTCCATAACCATCACCACCACAAATAAATAAATGTCAAAATAAATCCAGTAGATTATCATGCAAAAATGTGTCTTCTACAGCTTAATCTTGAGATAATGCTTTTTATAGCATGCCTTTCTGCCCACTTTTGCAGCTGTTGTTATTTGCATTATGACCACAAAGCACAGAGGTCATCAATCTTATAATTCATTTTTTTCATTAAATTCTTCATGCTGCAGCCCTCCGAACACTTCTCATCTCTGCTTATCTAAGGTATTTGCATATAGAATGGCCATACAGTTCATTAAAAGATCTCAAAGCCATACTAAGTGATGTCAAGGACAGTAAATTAGCCAAAAGAAAAAAAAATCTAGAGGTGAATTGTAAAAATGAGGCAGATGGATGAATGAACACAGGGATTCAATATGAATCTCCAGTGACGCTTCTCCATGGGTTAGCCGCAACTTTGCAATGAAGAAGAATTCACAGAAGACTTTTCAAGGGAATCTTTCAAGTTTCCTGGTCTCTTTCACAAATACTTTTAGGAAAAGTAACTCTCTAGCTCCATGTTTTTATTGCAGTTTCTTATGTGTGGAAAGCAAGGATCATTTAGAAAGCAATTAAAGTGAATAACCAGTCCATGGCGGGGATGATCAAGACCAAACAGCCTGACGGAGCACCACCCTCAGAAGGGAACCACTGTGATCAACAGAGCTACCCAGCACCCAGGGCACCATGTGACAGCCCCACAAGACTTGTGCCTTACCACCACGCACTTCCATCAGAGCTCCACTGCAGCTGCTGAGATCCCGAACACTGCCCACTGCAAAGCTGCTCTGCCTACACCCTAAGCAGGAACATTCAGCACAAAACGTTCCACGTGGGCACAAAATAAGGCTTTGCCTCTAGGTCTCCACTTGGAAAGTCAAAAGGCAGTCAGAGCTGAACACTCAAAATGAACATTTCTCTTGCTGAGGGGTAATTCTGAGCTCGATGACAGATGGCTGTTTTCCTGCTTTCCAAGCATTACCATTATTTAAAGTAAAGTCTGTAAAAATGTTTGTACTGTTGGTAAGTTACTTGGGAGACCACCACAAGTAAAATATTTTCAATTTTTTAAAAAAGTATGTCATTTCAGTCCAGAAGCAAAGCTTGAAACAGATAACCTCAGAAGTGGAAAGTCTTGGGGTTGTTAACTGAAATCACAGACTTTCAGAGGGGACTTTAACTCCACGTCAATTAATCACCACTCCTACAGACAAACCTCTAATCCAACTACACTATTTTTAGTGTGAGATGGCTTGAGGAACAGAAGGTATCCTTGTTTGATTTTTTTCAGTTTTGGATCCCAGGTTGTCTGATTGGAACAGATTTTCAGATGACATGAGAAAAACCTCTGAAATAACATCAGTCAAATTTTGCATGCACGGCTATTTCCACAAGCCAATTCTATAGTTTTACAAGACAATCAGCTACATAAACATCTGTCTGCTCCATTCCCAGCAGCTGATGAGTGAAGGGGACCTTTGATCATTCCCCAAAGCCAGTTCCCTCCTGGGTACAATCCAGTAACCACCACAGTTCAAAGGTTCCAAATTTTGTTTTTTTCCTGTCCTGAAGCGCTTTTTGGCTATCATGTGCATCTCAGTGTCATCCACAGCACACCAAAGAAAGTCAGAGGTTGAAGCTACAGCGACTCCCTGCAGAAACAGGAACCCAAACTACCACCACTGTCTGTTGTTCAAGCCAGGGGAGTGTATGCAGCAGTTATCCACACAGGGTGACCATGGGGTTTGACTGTCATACAATGAAAAAATGTATGACAAGGGCATCTGCTAAAACATGGGGTTTTTTAAAATAATGAATTTTTAAAAACACAGGTTAGAAATCATTTGAAAACCATGATATTACACAAAGTGCTCCTTCACTTTTATAAAGATTAAAAGAGGAACAGGTTCAACCAGCACATGAAACAGGGCTATGTGTTATGATCTATTTTCCCTGTAGCATCTGGAGAAAGCTGATTAGTTCCAACTCATGCTCTACAACATGAGCACTTCCACGTTCATGTTTCATCACCATTATAGTCAGAAATTAAAAGACTCACTGATGTTCCCAACCTGGCACAGTAAAGCCATTCCTGAAGGAGATTTGGGATTGCCTTTTCCGCTTACACAGTACAGAAATCACAAATGCAGTTTACTGTGAAGCTGCCAATATTTAATAGTGTTTAATGGTGCAGTATCTGAGTGGAAAAAGGGCGCAAGCATCTATCTAGAGAACAAATTAGTTAATCAACTTTCATCGAGTTTCCCTCTTTGCCTTCCTCCCTGAATGTGTGCTGCTGTGTTGGAGTAACATGCAACTTAGGGGCTATTTATTTGCTGAAATACCATCTCAGAGGTGATTCTGGGGAAGAAACGGGAGGTAATTCTGAAAACAGAGGCAGCAACATGCACGCCACTGAAGAAATAACGTAGGCAGGACACAGGTAAATCTCAGTGATAACTTGGCAGAGCTACCTATGGCAAGGCCTGCCACCTGCCTGAGGTTGCAAAGAACATCCTGGGGTGTTGCTGCCCCGTATCAGGTTAGGCTGTAGCCAGCCTGACCAACCCCACAGCTGCCTCCTCATCAGTGGTCACAGAGGGTGGCTACCCTTCCATTTCTTTAGCTCTAAGTGTCCACGCACGGCCGAAGGAAAGAGCAATGCAAGGTTCATTTTGGCCCAGCCCATTTGGTTTGGAAGATACTCTTCTGCAGTTCAGTACATGAAGTGCTCTGGCTTCAGCCTCTTTTCTGTTTGGCACACAATCAAACCATATTTAGAGGAAATCCAATCCTTATATAAAAATTGCATCTCAGTATATTGTGACTCACCTCTTTTCCCTATCCCCATTCAAAGGGAGAGGGCACTGTATGGGTTCCAAAGCCATTCCCATTTAAACATTACTTTCCATCTGTACATTTTTCAACTACCAAAACCGCATTTGATATGAAAAAAACAACAGCAAAGAAGCAAGGTTGTCTTACTGTATTATATTCACTTAATAATCATAAGCAATTTCTCAGAGAACTCCTTCAGGCACAGTTTTAATGTTAAAGCAATTCTTGCTTCATTTTAACTATCCACTGATGCAGAGCTGATAGCCTAGCTCATTAAAAAGTACAGGGCACTATTTCAAGAAATGTCATAATTTATCAGGCAGAGTTAAATCATGCTGCACACAGCAGCCTGGATGCACAACACCAACTGCTTCTGACACCTTCTGAATCCAGCTCTGAAGTCCCTGTGCTTTGGGCTCAGCTGCCCTGTTGCATGAAGTTACATAGCAAAGCTTCCTGCTACAATGTCATCTTCTACCACAGTTTTTCAAGAGGCTTAGCAACGTTTAAAAATGCATGAATGTCACTTAAATGACAACCCATTTAACCAGCTATAAAACTCCTTACAGGAAGGATGGTTGGAGAGAAGATAAATATGGCAATCATTTCTTTTTAAACTTCAGCATGGAAAGTCCCACGTTAGTTTGACTAAGGAGTCCAAAACAGTGGCAGAGCTCTCACTGTTGGACATCGGTTGTTGGTCGGTTGATTTTTCTTATCAGTGATTAGATCTGATACCTTGACTTTGCAAATTTTAACAGGCAATGCAAGGAATGATCACCTGGGACGAGATTCAATTTAGCCCCCAAATTACTCTTTTGAGGGACTGTGTTTCAATTCTCTCAAGTACTCCCAACACATGGGAGATAATTATCAATCTTTGGACTCATGGAAGATGGTAATGAACCACCTCCCCTGCTCATCAGAAGGTATTCTTCCAAGAAAATGGGCATTAGAATAAAGCAGTAAATCCTTCCCAAGCCCTCATCAGGAAGGTGTGTATTTGGGACTATGCAACATACTGGAAACCAAGTAGTGACTTCATCAGTAAATTCAAGTGGGTCTCTTGAACTAGGTGCTACGTCCAAGTTAAGACATTGCAAAACCAGAGTACCTTCCTGATCCACTCTGACTCTGCAAACATCACACTGCTCTGTTTAAGGATTTGTGTTGCTTTCTGGAAGAAAACCTTATTTTTAAACTAAGGCCCACTAAAAGAAGATTAACTGCCCTTAAAAAGTACTTTACCACCTCTTTGCTTGTTATCAAGTGGCGCATACATATCTGTCAGATGAGCACTGTTGATAAAAATGCATTAAATAAACACTTCTGCTTAAGATACATAAGTTTACTTACGAGTAGTTTGAGACACACAAATATCTACAGCTTATTCAGTTCAAGAATCCTCTGCTCTCAAAATGTCCATTCAGCAGCCCTGCCAGATACTGTTTCACAATACTACAGGCTCACTTATTCATAAACAAATCATTAACATTCTTGACATAAATCCATAGCATACAACAAATCCCTGCTATGATAGTGTTTTACTACATTTGCTGTGCCCATCATGAATGGGAGTTCTGTTTTCACTAAAAAAAACACTCTCAACAAATAAAAGGCAAATTATTCTCTGCAAGAAAACCACCAGCATGAAACGCCTATGCATGGATTACAAACTAATTATCAAGTTCATACAGTAAGAAACGTGTATTCAGTTAGTGAAAAGGGCTGCCAAAATTCATGCAAGAAATTTTCTTCCTAGAACTCTAATAACTAAGAAACTCTGATGGTAAAACACACCATTACAGGCTTTTATATTTTCCTCAGCTACTCAAGAAACCTTTTATACATCCCCATTTCTCCACATATAAGCACAAGAATCATCTGAGAAGACCCTTCAGAAGCCTCGGCATTCACCCACTGCCAGGGGTTTATTTACAGCCTCAGATCAGAGGGTTTCAGCCAAGCACAAATGATCAAGGCCCATTTTTACATACCTACACCACAACCTTAATTAGACTTATTAAAATGAATGGAATAGATTAACGAATGCATCAGGACCAGGCTTTTTGTTCTCTCTGAACATACTCCACATAGATGACAGCACAGGGCAGTATTTCCCCAAAAAACACAGTCCACAGCTGAATCCTCTGCAAGTACCCCAAAAAGGCTCTATCATGCGAGTAGCATCCCCCCCCATGCTGAGGGGCATGGACAGCATGGCAAGATGGGATTCCCTGCTCGGAGCTGATCCACAGAAGGGGGAATGCTCCCACAGCACCTCCCAGGACAAATCACACAGCATCCAACCATCGGCAGCGGCCAGCCATCAGCAAAGCTTTGGATATCAGGAGGTTAAACCCTCTACCCTCAATTCACTAATACCTTCCTCGCCATATTTAAAGAATTAAATGCCTCCCTGAATGGCCATATTTAAGTAATTAAAAAAAAAAATAAAAAAAGAGGGTGGAAGATAGTTAAGTTACTATTGATGCTCTTGGCAGATGAGAAATACGCTCACAAGAGCTGGACTTCTCCCCGGACTGATAAACATAAAGCAGACTGCCTTCTGTGCTGGCTGCCAGCTCAGCCCAGGGAATAAAAGATGTTTTCAATTCTGGAAAAGATACATGTGCATTGAAACACTGAACACTCAGCAAGGCCTCAGTCCCTTACTCACAGTGCACAGGCCTGAGGGCGCCGGAGGCTGCTCACAGTACGTAAAAATACACATATGGCAAAGTTTTGCAGAAATGAGACCTTTGTTATTGTAAATACATGCAGATTTTCATAGCAATTACACTGCAGCATTTTTAAGGGGCATGACTCCTCTTTTTATTATTTCCATTGGCATGGTTGTTCCATTTCAGCTTGCTTTAGTTCCAGTTCTGTGATAATTTCATGGCAGTACACTCATGTGTGGATATATACAGCATGAATGGCTCACAGTCTTTAGGTCCGACTACTAAGCGTTGTTCTGCAACTCAGGAGAGCAGGTTTACAGGATCAATTTATGGGTCTCACTCTGTACCCAGCCTTTGAAAACATTTCAGATCTATTTTAGCCAGAGAACACAGCTACCAAAAAACCACTGGGGTTGCCCAGTCTGGCTTTTGGTATCACAGAGCTCACCATTCCTAAAGTTCTTGCTTTCACCCTTGATCTCCTAAAGTTGTAATATATCCGTCAGTATGGAAACTATCACAGCTGAAAGAGTTAAAGGGATGAGTAAATTTAGGAATCTTCTCATTTGCCTCCAGGTTTTCTGAGCATCTCAATTGCATTTTCAGATGTTGTCCGCAACAGTAACAGATAAAGCCTAACTCTAAAAAAGCAACAACTTCAGACAGAAAATCACATGTAATCACACATCTATAGTAAATGAGGCACTACAGAAATCCCAGACCATGGAGGTCAGACTAAAGTGATACACGATTTGAAAGAAGGCAAACAGCTCTGCCGGGAATCAGTAAGGAAACCAGACAAGTTAAGTAGTCATTTGCAGTATGACACAACAGCCAAAAGACACTGAAACCTCAGTGTCAAGTCACCCAAGGAAATGTCCATGTTGCAGAGCAGCCCGCGAAGCCCCTGCTTAGGAAACACACCACACAACTTCGCTGAGTGATGCTAGGAAACAGCAGGAGTGGAAACAACTAAGTACTGGAAAACTCAGAGGATACTCATGATCTAGAATAATTTCACCCTCCTGAGTTACGGGTAGCTTAGAGAGCTTGCAGGGCAGCTTGCTAAGAGGGAGTGATGCCAGTGAAATGCCGCCTGCAGAGTTGTCAAAAGCCTCTGTGCTGGCCCATGGAGAACTGCAACAGGCAAAGCCAGGAGCCAACAGCAAAAAACCTGAATTAACAGGGAGGCTGAGCAGAAATCCTGCGGACGTAAGTGTTTGCCAGCCCTGACTGCCCATTTTCAGGAAATATCACTATCTCCCACCCCAACTTTCCTTTGCTGACCAGTAACAGCGTAAAAAACATTAGGCCCTGCAAACAAACCGCTGCACAGCACCTGGTACTGCTAACAGCTCTTCACGAACCTGGTTTAGAAGCTGAAATAAACACTACACTTTCGTTTCTAAAGGCAAAAGCTGGTCATCAAAACCCATCTCGCACTGGCTGTGTTCCGACGCACATCTCATGCTAAACGCCAGCTTGCAATTGCACAAAGCACAGCCCACTTATGGGGCTCCAGCAGGCACACTGACCAACCACTTGTCTCCTTCAATACACAAGTACTGTATTTTGCCCACTGATCTAGTCCCTGAAAAAGAAAAAGGAAAAAAAAAAGGCATGATTCCCTGGCTCCCGATCCAGCAGCAAAGTTGTCAGTATTTTAACAGTAATTTCAAACAGGAGCAAAGCCAAGCCTGAATCCTCAGATTATCCTTTGCAAAACTCCAGCATCAGCATTAGCAAAGAAAAAGATCAAATTCAGTTGGCTCAGACAGACTGTAATTTCTGTACCTATATTTATTAACACTAGGTACATAAAACTGAGGAAAAGAAGTGCTAGAAAAACACACAGTGATGTTAACCACAACAGCAAACTGAATGTACCAATCCTTTCCTCCAGCCAGGAAACATTTTCAAGCTGTTTCTTTTACAGCTAGTCACTGGGTAGGAAATGCTTTTTAGACAGAAAAATATTTTCTTTTCCAGAAGACACCATAAAACCCAGGCACTGAGCACAGTATATGTTTTGATGAGAATTAATTACTTGTTTACTGTGGTTCTTCATCACATAGCTAATCCCCACACATTGTCTAAACAACTTATTTCCTCCGGTGAGTGAGGAAAGGTCAACAGAAACAAAACAGTTTGGTTTTTTTTTAAAGAAGATGATGCAGAGCACTTTCAACACATCTGCAGGGTGTAAAAGGCTGAAGAGCAACATTAGAGGATGTCCTTTGCGCACCTTCCAGTTTTTTCTAAGTGAAGGTATTCCAGAATTAAATGTAACCAAATATGACAGAATTGAGATGTTCCAGTATACAAAAATATTGTTCTAAACCAAGAGCTATTAATTCTTAAGAGCTGTGGGCTATAGTTTATCATCAGCATCTAGAAGTGAAGGATGGTTATAAGTCAATTCCATTTCTCCCCAGTGACTAAATCATGTACTAGCTAAATCATTTATTAATGTCAAAGGGTGACAGTTTTCAATTAAGATAATGAGATTCTAGAGGCTCTGGCCATCTGAACCCTGTTTGTGAATTTTCTCTCCAATTAAAAAAAAAAAAAAAACAAACCAAAACAACAAAATGCAAAAGGAATCAGTCTGACAAACTGATTTTACTTAAACTGGGTACTATTTAGCATCAATCCTACCACATATCTGCTAGCTACATACCAAGAATAAATATTTATACTAGTAACCACGTGCTGTTAGGCTTTAACACAGGGTTAAGAAGATGTTAATTGAATCATGGACATTGGAAACTGAAATCATCTTGCTCCCCTCCTAACTCTTCAGCTCCTCAGGCAAGGCCCCAGCCTTTGTCCATACAGAACCTCAGCAAATGGACACACAGCATCCAAGGTCTGGCTGCTCTAGGAGAAGAGGGCAAAACAGTCAAGGGAGAAAATCAAGAAACTGCTCACTCGCACAGCAGGAGTGGGCAGCCTCCTCAACAACCAAAGTGCCCTGCTGATCTTGGGTCAGGTCTAAATGAGGACACATCCCTCCAGTAGCAAACACTTCCCAGGAGTGGAGATATGTATTCCAGATCTTTGTATGACTCCTGTAAGAGAGCATCCTGCCCATTAAACCCTTTGCTGTTAACTTCCATGGAGTATCTATAATATAAGTTCTGGTAGCAACAACAATTATTCTTTTTAGCCATCTCATGCCCACTGTTCAAAATAATTCTTTATATTGACCCACTAGTTTTCAGAAAAAGAAAAACAAAGCAAAAAAAGCAAAAGAAACCATAAAGAACAACAATTACACAGTGAAAGTTAAGATAAGCTTCTCAGGGTAAAACTTCAAACTCCCACAGAAGTTCAGTAAAGTCAAGTCAGGAAAGTAACACCACATTAGAGTTGTTGGTTCAGATGTTACTAAGCACTGGCAAGACTCCACACTTTCTCTTTTTATTTTACTTACAATTAGCTGGCAAGAGACAATAATTAGCTAAAAAGCCACATTCCCTTTTGACCTCCAGGTGTACAAAGCAGAACAGCATTAAGTATTTCCTAAAGCAAACCCTGGATCTATAGGCAATGTGCAGTAAGGCATCAAGCAGCCCCAGCAGCAAGTCACCACACAGTGCTTATAGCACAAACTCTCACTATGGAGCCCATTAGCTCCTGGTCAGGTCTATCAAGGCAGGCACTGAGTGTCGTGGCAGTCTCAGGCAGGCATCTGCCTCCAGACTCTTTTCCAAAGCCTTGTTCCAAGGCTGGACCTGTACAAACTACCACATACATGAGAACTTACAGAGGACAAGATTACAGCGTATTTCTGTAGAATGGTGTGCGCTGCCAGCTCAGCTCTCTGCTCCACTGGAGATCTGGACTTTAACAGCTCTGTTTCCAGTTCAAACTCGTACTCAGGAAGAATTAGAAGGGCCAAAGAGTGCAACATCGATGCCAAGTATTGTGAATCACCCAGGCAAAGCAAGGGGTGCACGGGTGCAGTGTGACTCTGGTGCAGGCAGCTCTGTTCACCAGGGGAATGTCACCGTACAGCACACAGGATCCAGTCACCTTGGCATTGCTGGCACTGCAATCATCTCCTTCCCAGTGGAAAAACTGATTACATTTAGCAGGTATGCTTGAAAGTCATTCCTCCCTGCCTCCAACAGATGGACAAATTGTGCTGCGTCAGTTTGTTCCTGTTACAAAATAGTCCCCAATTCCCCTGGAGAGCTCCCAACAGCCCTGTTTCCTCCCTGGCCAGTCCACCCCACTGGCATTGCAAAGGGAGCCTTTACCTGCTCCTTTAGTCAGACAGTTCCAATAAAAGGGCTTTAAAAACCTCTAACTTAGATAAACTACTGCTGCCTGATGAGACCTACTAACTGAGATACTACAAAGGCTAACTTTTCTGGAAACTGTATTGCACAGCCAAAACCACTCTGCACTGAGGGCTCTGCAGCACAACTGCAATTGTTAGCAGTGACTAACATTGTTATCTAGAACTTCTCAAATTTACAACATTACTTTCAAACCAATATGGGAAGTCACATATGGCACTGGCACAGCAGTGTAAGGACTAGGTCATTTTAAAGCAAATACCAAATTACAGAGCTCAGTGGAGACCAGATTTAAAAACCTCTCCGAAGTGTTTAAAAATTCAGAGAAAAAAAATTAAAAATCGCCAGATAGATTTTTTTGGGAAATGAGGAAGAATATGACTGCACTTTCCTATTGCACATGTAGGGATTTGAAAGTAAGAAAATATTGGGAACAATGTTTTTTTTCACAGGATGAGGCAGACTGCTCTCTAACTTCAGCTCTGTAATGACAGCTGCTGCATAAGAAACATTTGTTTGTTACTGAGAAATGTTGGAAAAAAAATAAAAAGCAAAGTGGGCATTTTACACCCTTTGAAAAAACAAATAGATGATGTTTTCACAAGAAAATGTGAAAATAAAAAAAGACCTCAGAAACAGAGTGGATCCACAAATAAGATATACGGGTTTTGGCTGAAAACAGAAAATATGTCCTGAGGCTCTGGAGGTGTGTCAATCTCCTGGCTGTGCCGGGCGGCAGCTGTGGCCACCACAGAGCACCAGGGCTGGTGATGCTCTGAGCCCGCTGCCAGGCAGCTGCCACGGCCCTGCTCCCACCCTTCTGTGAGGGACCCACACTCTCTTTTTCCCCCCACAGAGGAGAGGAACTGGGTGACTGTGAGGCTTTAACACTCCCATAAGTATTCTGTAAAGAGGTTTTCCTCCCAGCCCAAAGCGAGCGGGCGGTGCTCTCGCTGCGTGACAGACGCTCCTCTGGCGGATACAGAGCAGCCCTTATCCAAACAGCATTAGGGCCTGGTCCAGGATGACCTCAATAGCATACGCTTTCCAAAAAGAGTCATACAGAAACATTTAATTCAGCTCTCTTAGACATTAAGTCTTGTCTCATATAGCTACTCTTTTAAAAAAAGAAAAAAATCAAGTAAAATTTGAACTTTTAAAAACACATGAAGTTTCTTCTCAATCATAATAGAAGAAACATAGGACAACTCCACTGGCATTAGTATTGGCACTTAGATTTATACCAACACTCTCAAAATCTGAATTTGGACCAAAAACAAAACCCACATATAGACAAAAGCAAAGTTTATCCCCAAGTGAACAAAATAACATCTCCTTTAGACATTAATGGCTTCTGAAACTCTCTAGCTTGATACAACACTAGTGATTTAAATGCCAAACCACATTCACTCTGTTTATCTTGGGAAGCTCCACATCCATGTAAGAACACCCTCAGAGCATAACAGAGGAATGAAAGGTCAGGCTGTTACATCCAGAACCAGTGCAGTAAACTTAAACTAGGTATGGGCATTTTCCTGGTCAGTGCTGCCCACTGCGGCTGGCTATTTTTCTAATTTCATATAAGCAGGATGAATAACTTCTGATATAGAGGAATAAAAAACTCAACTTGAGAAAAACAATATAAATACCCTCTGAAAGTAATTTAAACCAACCAGAAGTGAGCTATTTTCAGTCCAAGATTTCTGCAGACCTGGTTCCTGGGCCATGCCAGGCTGCTCATGGACCTCTCAGGTTCCCAGTTGATGACCTGCTCCTCCTACCCGCAGAAGCTCTACATCACTATAAAGCACTTAACTTCATTCAAAGCCTCTTTAGATTCTTTCTTTCTGAAAAATACATGTAGATACTTTAATCAATACAGACCTCACTACCCCACACAGCTGGACCCTGCTCTGCCCTGCTGGAGCACAGTCCCAGTCCCAGAAAACCTGTTGAGCTTGTCCAGCCACAGGGGTGCAAACCCTAAGCTGCAGCTCTGAATATCTCTTTCCAGGTGAAGATCTGTCCAAGACTCATTTCAGCTCACACTTGCAGCTCAAGTCTCTTCAAATGTGACTTTTCCTTAGGGGAGATGAGCTCCATCACTTCTGCAGCCTGAAACTTGTCAGCATTTTAAACATGAGCAGGATGAGGGAGAATGGCTTCAGGAAAGGAATTATTAACCACTGACAAACTAGAATTTATAACTAGAATAAGTGAATATTTTTCACTGTCTTCAAGTGCCAGGGCTTTTCACTACCCTTGATTACAAAAGGCAGTCATCTTCATTTAGAGATGGGTTTTGAGCTGACCATAATGCCCAGACAGGCTGCCCTGTGCCTTTGCAGACCCTGCAGCAAGCCCAGTATTTCTGACAGGGTTATTTCCTACACCAGGCAGCCCCACTTCCCTCTTGACACCCCCAAGGAAATGATCTGAACTCCATGCCTGATGGTCTTCGAGGAAAACAAAATCCCAAGTCTTCACAGTGGGTTAAGTCTTGGGAACTGTGTGTCCTGTTGCCATGCCAGAAGCTGCAGGACTGTGAAGGGCAGGTGCAAGGAGTCACACGACCTCAAAAGCTACAAGAAAAAGAACTGACTATTGCAACACCCATCTGTGGGAAAAGGCAACAGCAGAACCTACCTGTGCTTCTGTAACCTTTCAAATTGTTCAACTCGTCCTTCCATAGCAACTCTGTATTTTAGAGGTACAAGATTAAAACATTGCCCTTTGCAAATGTTACATGTCCCAGCACCAAGCTTCAGGCTCTTTAACGAAAAAAGAGCCTCTAAACACCAGATCAAAACAAAAATCAATCACCCACAAGTGCTTCCTAACATTCCTTATAAACCACGGAATAGTTACACTGCCATCTCAAATACCAGGATAAAAGTTAATGGATTCAAAGGCCTATCCTTACGCACCGAGATAAGGCTGCATGCCTAAATCTGAGTGATTTAACACTTGTTTATCAAACTGAACTGTCCAATCTCATAGAAAGTAACATCCCTCCTGCAAACTTCAGCACTGATGCTCTATCAACAAGAATATGACAGAGAGGGTTCCACTTCCCCCATCATCCCAACCATGTATCCTAACAGGCAGCATTGCCAGTGGCAGCGCAGCACAGCCTGAGGGGAGCCAGGGCCACAGATCCAAAGTTCCCAGGGTGACCCAGCTCAGGAAGGGTGAACCTGAAGCCAGCTCAAGGCCTGGCCAGCCTCTATGCCTTGTCCTTGGCTGGAGGATCTCGGCGCTTTGGGTGTCTCAGCAATCACTGATGGGTTTTTTCTTTGTTGCCTATCAGAAAAAACAAGCACCCAGCAGTCTTTAGCAGCACTGCACATCCCTCCAGCAGTTCGTTTTAGCAGGAGGCACCAAAGCTGTCTTTACTATCAGGATTTTCTCAAACACACAGTACCAAGCTCAATAGGCCCTTTCAGCCGCACTATCAAGAGAGGCGACATAAAATTTTCAAAATATCCTTCCTTCTAATTCTAATCCAAACAGCAGAGCACAGCTGTGAAAACTGAAGCCTGTACAGATCTACATTGTGGAAGGCTCCTTCTTAAAAGCACTGGGACAGGATTCAAGCTCCTACATTTTCTGATTCAAATTTATAGTCAGGCACAGAAAATTTCCGTGGACTAGGGAAAAAAGAAAAATGCTTAAGATGACAGTTTTCTGAAAGAGGAAAAAAAATTCACTGCTGTCTTCTGCTGACACACTGTTCAGCAAGCTGG
This sequence comes from Platysteira castanea, assembly GCA_013397175.1. NCBI lineage: Eukaryota > Metazoa > Chordata > Aves > Passeriformes > Platysteira > Platysteira castanea. The sequence continues at coordinate 244,772 of VYXC01011222.1, read as the reverse complement.
GACAGAGGTTCACACGATGCCCTGACAACCAGGCAGCTCAGGGAGCTGCCAACTGGTGCTTGCTTAAGTTCCAAAAGGTACTTTTCTGGTCAAAAACTAGAAAAAACATAATAAATTCCATATGTAAAAGCTAAAATTGGGCAAAAGACTCTTAAATAAATAGCCTCAAATGAAGGGGAAAAGAATTAAAACCCTGTTTCTGATGTCTGATGTATTTTGTTTTCTAACAATTTTGTTGCTTGTCTTTTCAGTCTCCAGCTCAGAAAGCTGAGAGACTGAGCTGTCTCAGCACACCATAACACAACTCATAGTGCTCCTCTCCCCAGCAGAAGGGAATACTAGAAAACCAAGGACAAAATTCCTTAACATGACACTAGAAACCAAGTTCAGCATTCTAATTTGCATGGGACAGTTTTGATGAATAGTAACAGAAATTTGGTTTGCCTGTTTTTCTTAACCAGAATGACAGGGAAGGAGGGAAGAGTGATTTCTCTCCCCAAGAAACTACCATTTTCAGGTCAGTGTCACCATGATCAGCTCAGAAAGCAAAGATTAATCCTGACAGCAGGAAAGCTGGTCACCAGCTACAGAAAAGCCACAGAGCAGCTGAGACTCACTCTGGAGAGCCTCTCCCTGTAGCCATTCAGAAAAGGAATTTTGCATCCAACCTTCCTTCCTGTCCCTCAACACCCAGGCTCAGGGAAGGAAAGGAGAGCGAGAAACTTGCAGGCTCAAGTTATGTACTTGATGTTGCCACCATCACCCCGGAGGTCCCTTGCCCTTGGCCTCTCATAGACACCAAACTCCTCTTATCCTGCCTTCCACCCAGAAGAATTATTCAGGAAGCTCCACAGCAGAGAGAATTGCTCATTTTAAATGAGACTATGCAAACCCTCAGGATCTCCTGTAACAGTCCAATAGATGGGTTTCCTGCCCTGCTCTACAGTCACCAAGCTCAAGGTCAGTATTGATCCCACTGAAGTTTGGATCAGATCCCATTGCAAGATTTTTAGAGCAGTTACTTTACCAGTAGGACCAGACTGAACATCAGTTCTCTCCAGACACTCAGTGAGTGGGTGAGTTTTCACAAGAGCACAGTCCACCAGGTAAAATAAGCTTCACATGAGACATATGGAATAACCATCTCTCAAACCCAGAGGGAGCTTGGCATGGAAAGAAAGAGGTGGCCACAAATCTGAGCTTCAGGACACTTAATTATATTTCTATCTGCTCTCAGTGTTCTTGGCAGTTCCCGTCAAATATATCTGCAGAAAATGTTTTCACGTGAGGAGACATTTGAAAATTGTCTGGCATAACACAGACCCAAGGCCACAAAGGGTGATGGTGCAAGGACTCCGACTGCCCCAGTGCTATCCCAAACCCAGCAGCACTGTGCTCACGGCATAGTTCCATCAGTAAAACTCACCAGCAGCAACCCAGGTTAGAAATGTGCCTGCTCACATTGCCTGGACGCAAAACCAGCCATTAATCTGTGAAAGGGACATTAATTTAAATGGTTCCAGTAAAAACACATATGGAGGTTTTTCAAAGACCAACACTCCAGAAGGCATCACCAAACTCCCAAGGTGTCAGTGCAACAAGACCAATTTAGTCATTCTAAGGGTATGTATAATTTTGTTGATGCAACATCATTAAAAAAGAATATGAAGTACTGGCAATGCACAACTTTTTATTTTTCCTTCAGAATTTTTGCAAATATTTACATTTGCCACTCCATATTTTCAGCATTTCAGCAGGAAATACAAATCATGAAACCTTATATTAGGTCTTCTCAGGACACTTGTACAATCATCCACATTTAACATCTTTGGTCAAAGGGTTCTGATGCACTTATTCAGAAACTGCTCAGCAGACTTAACACTGTCACCGGTAACTTTTCCAGGTATTATCTGAAGTGCAAATAAGTTCAATTACTATACAGGAAAGCACTACGGGGAAAAAAAAAGTTGTAAGTTCTAAACATTGTTTACAGGGGCTTTTCAGCTACACATTTACCTGTCTCTGGGTAACCAGACTCTCGCCTGCACAGAGCCACATCAAAAACACAGTAATGCTGTAGGGAGGGGGAACACTTAGCCCAACACCTCAGCACCAACCAAGGCATGTCTGCTGAGAACACAGCCATGCTTGGAAGGAAATGGTATCTTCTGGGCACACCACTGCTGACCGTCCTGCTGCATGACACCAGGGACACAGAAAATCTGAAATAGGCATTTAAAATTCTGAACTACTTAGACTGAATACTTTAGTTTGCCTTTTTTCAAGGAAATCACTGCTTAATATTTTTTTCTTAGTCATCAAACAGGCTGGCAGTTTCATAAACAGAAACTAGTAGTATACTATAAATGAATCCTGAAGATCATTTCCCAGGGGGCTTTCTACAAGGCACTCACTGATTTTGATTTTCTTTTGGTCATAGAATGCTTCCCAAAATTAACATTTTTCCAGAGCCATTCATTTTCTACAAAGAATAAATAATGTAGAAAAAAAGGAACTGCCTGAGCTAAGTGGTGCCAGATGAGCCTGCTGGAATCATGGGGCTTTGTTTTAAAGATTCCTGACTGCTGTTTAGTCATAGCACCAAACTAGTGCAAAAACTCTGATGCCTTCTGAGATATCCCGAAGCTATATAGTGCCAAAACACCGGGCTGTAAGACTTCAGACGTTTGCAGCCACATGACTCAGGTTTAAATTTCAAATACTTTTCACTTTTTCCTTCTGACATAAATTTAATGAAACCAGAGTTCAGTAGTAGGGTCAGTCCTGCTATACATGTCTTGCAGCAGTTTCTGCCTAGACAGCTGTTTGTGTGCTTACAACTTGCTTGTGTTTGGTTTAGAAAGGTTTTCCATAGGCTTTTAAAAATTGGAAAATTGTTTCAACTGACTGGATGCTGCATTTTTTAACACACATATGCATCTGAACACTGAAAAGGATTAGCAGCTCATTTTGAAAGCACCAATAGCACCTAAAACCACATTACATCTGAACACATGCAAACATTTGTCACCAAAACACAGTGGCCGTGATCACCTTGAAACCATTACACATGTGTAAGTCTATCCAGAGCTGACTTTTCTTAAGCGAAAGATCTTTTCAATGCTCCTGATATGAGAAAGGCATTTGATGTGTATACTAGTGGAATGTATGTAATATACATGAATTTAGCAACAGAGTCTATGATCACAAAATTTAAAAGTATAAAAGTAGACTGAAGATGCAAGGTTACAGGTACACTAACAAATTCCTGTAAAACAAGTAGTATGTTTATGAAGCTTTAGAAAACAGTGCTCACAGCCCAGCCCAAAGGTGAGCACCAACACCCCAATACTGCTGCTTTCCCTTTTTTCACTTCCATTAATAGCTACACTGTTGTTTTACTGCTGTATCCTAAAGATGTGGAGGTACCTTACACCAGCAACTCAAAGGTCGTGGTAAAGCAACCTTACACAATCTTATTTCTCACGGACTTCAGAGACCTGCACAAGTTACATGACGGCAGAATTAAGCCCTGGGGTTCAGGAAATCAAACTTGCCCCAGTAAAGGACTTGAGGCTTCCTGCCCTTCATCACGTCTTGCCCACCCACAGCTCTCCTGCACAGTATTTCACAGCCCATTAGGAGAGTTGTGGAACTCTACTTTATGAAAGAAATAAATTCTAACGATATGAGAATATACTGCAGCCATCCATTATTAAATCCTTGCCCAAAAATGGCCCCGAACTGTGGGCTTCAATAAGAATATTGCATTTCCAGATGAGCAGAAGTGCTGTTGTGAACACTTGGCTATCTGCACATCCATATGAAGCCAAGCAGTGTCCAGCCCAAAGCTCCATGACATGGCACCTCTGTCTGTTCCACTCTGCCTGACCCCCACTCATGTGAGCCCACCTTCTGTATCACCCACAGAAGCAGAGTGAGACCTTTTCCAAAAAGAGGGCTCATGAGCACGGCTCAGCTCAGGGACACCTGGCAACACAGCACAAGGCTGGGCAGCACCAGCACTGCTGCACCTCTGCTCCAGGGGAAAAGCTATTTGAACATGGTCATCCCTATTACCCACATGTGTCAAGAGAAGCAGGGAAACTTATAAACAGGGCTTATAAACAGTACAACTTCAGAAACTATGCACCCACTGGGATTTATTATCTAGAAACCATGTCTGGCATCAAGCTTCCAGGAAAATTTAGGTTACAAAGCAAATAGCAACCACCTCTCAGGCAGGCACACAAAACTGTGAGGACACCTTGCTTGTTTTCAAACACCACTTCAGAGTCCTCATGGGAGCATCCCTGAGACCATCAGCTCCAAAATCCCAGCTGTGCTGCCAAGGGCTGCTGAACCAGGCACAAAGGGTACATTTGGAAACTGTTTTAAAGAAAGATTTTGCAGTATTTGCAGCATCATTTCAACAAGTGCCACTGCCACAAACATCAAGCTACAAATCAGTGCACACTGCTTATAACCACTGATAACCATCATAACTGCAAACACGGCAATGAAAACCATACCAGGCAGGTACAGTGAGCTCCAGACTGGAGTCTCCACATTCCCAGCAGGGAGAACGACCTTTAAATACCTGAAGCAACCTTGGTTGCTGCTCCAGGGATGACTGGGAGGTACACACATGTTCCATATGCTCACCTGCACTTTACTGAACACAAGCCAGGAATGCTGCCACAGAAATTAGAAGTGAAAAAGTCTCTCATACATACACAGTCCCAGATCATCTCTCTTACATTAAATGTGAATAATGCTAATCCTGTATTACCTGCAAAATCATGATCTTCTTACTACATCAGAGACTCACTGACCCCTGCGGTATATTCCTGCAACATCCCAGCTGTATGATTTCACATGTAACTGCCTGTCCCACTAACTTTGGAGAAAACCGATGAAAATTCAGCGTTGCTATAGGTGAAAGAATCATAAAAAAGTGAAAGGAAAAGAACAGCAAAAGAAAAAGCAGGCTTCACTGCAATATACTTTCAAGAAGAAACCTCAATACCTACATTTTTCTAGCTTATTCTTCTAATCCATTTAATTCAATTCTACATATCTTCCAGAAACAGAGAGGCTTCTTCATTAAACAGCAGCATAACAGGAAAAGCTTCCATCAGAGGGAAGTAGAGAACAGGCTGA